>CAJHVM030000012.1:0-263901 GCA_905147345.3 Mythimna impura
TTAAGGCACATCCTCGAGGAGACTGACTACTCAGACCTACCAAACATAGATACACAATTTTTTAATAAAAATCAGTCTAGCCGTTTCAGAAATGTTCGATAACAAACGTGATACGAGATTTTTATTTTTATAACTTTTACAAATCAGAGAATTTCTAGCAGAATATTCTGAAATACATCGCGAGCATAAACTCCGGCAGGCGCTTTAGCTTCTGTAATTTATTCCATCGCCACTACTCTCAAAACGTTGAACGAAAACATCCTGTGGAAACCGCCATGTCCTTCAACCAAATATTCGAAGAAATGTGACATCCATCATCGGAAGCGGCAACATCTAGCGGCCGGCTCTGGTTCGGGACATGATTCGGAGCGAAAGGGAATGGTAAAAAGTCGCCTCCTTCTGCGAAGTAGTAATGCTATCGAAGTTCGCTCGCTGTCCGTCTGTCAGGTAAGGGTCGAGCCCGAGTTATTGACGGCGCGTAGTTTTTCACGTGTACTTCAAGAGATGTTAGCAAAACCGTAGGATGCCAGCAGAGCCGCTAGGGTTACGGGATTTTTCGAAAGAGTTATATACCGTAGCGCTGGCACACAAAATCTGTTAATAAAAGTCCAACACGCCCTTTCGTTCTACCCTAGAATGGGTCAAGTCCCAAGATTTCCCACTTCAAAAGAAATGTGACATCCACCAATCCGCACTGGGACAGCGTGGTTGATTACAACCCATCACATCATAGAAAGAAGGCTAGTCTCAGTAATGGAAGCATTATAAGGCTGATTATGCTTATTTTGAAGTCACTAGTTCATCAGGTGACACTAATAAGCATAAGCATAATCAGCCATTTAATGTTCCCACTGCTGGGACTCAGGCCTCCTCTCTAGGAGAGGGAATGGGCCGTAATCCACCACGCGGGCCCAGTGCGGGTTGGACACTAATGTGTAATATAAAATGTACATATTATGTTTATAAAAATTCTTGCTTACGGTAGTCGATCCCCATCCGGCATGGACAACAGGTAGGTTATCAGGAGTGGTGATACCTTGAGCAATAATCGTGCCTGCCTTGACAACTGGGCTGAATACCAACGGGGCAATGAGGCGGATCACGGAGATGTCACCATCGAAGCCCCTCTGACCATAGCTGGGATGGTTGAAGTTGGCCTCCGCGTAGGCCACAATGCCTCCAGAGTTGCGGTAAGAAGAACCAGCCCGGAACCGGCGCTGATTAATATCGAAGAAGCTGCAATAAATGTATTAGGTTCAACGGTCGAATAAAACTCGAATTAAAAGCTTGTCATTGGAAAATTTTCAAAATATAAGACTTATGTTAACTAGTAAACAATCTGTAACCTTACTTCGATTGATTAAAAATTTAAATTTTCGTCACCGTAGAGGGGAGCATAGTACAGAGAAACATGGCAAAAATACTTACTGTGGATATAATTTCTGATAGTGAGAACTTGTAATTGGCCTTGCTTTTATTGGAATAAGTAAGTAACTTTGTCCTGTTATTAGCTGTTTTTCCCAATATACTGTCAGCCAACATTAATTGTCTGAAACGCTTCAAGAGAATCGAGCAAATCAAACAGCACTTCTGGTAGCATTTATCGCACGAAAATATATAAAAAGGTGAAATGGCTCTCGACCAAGACAGAGTTAAGGTTGGGGGCATATTGGTTATCGTCAAGAATAAGGCTCTTCCTCCTTTACTCTGAGCTTTAGAAAAGGTCGTCATGGTACACACCATTACAGCAAACGGGATCTCAAGAATCGCTGAGATAAAAATGAAAGAAAACAATAAAATACTCACCTTCCCATAAAGCAATGCGCAGCAGACAAGACGTAGCGGGACGTCAAAATACTGGCAGCGCAAGACTGACTCCAGGACCCAGACCAGGCGCTGTGGTTCTCAACGGCAACGATGGAGGGGTACCGGTCGATGGTGGTCACATCGCCACCCACGATCCTGGTCGGCAAAGTATAAGTAAAGCCTACAAAGAAAGAAACAAACCATTGGAACTAACCGTGAAAAATCATCAAATGCTTTCTTCGGCTGGAAAAGGCATCTTCTGCCGGCTCTGGGTGAACCGAGAGGGAGTGTAAGACTATTACTGAATAAAACTCACAGTGTTCCTTCAGTTTTCTTTTGCGAGAGCCACAAGAAACGACCCTAGGTACATGTTTTGACCGCAAAGATGCCTATTAAGGAAAAAAATCAAGCACTAATTAGGCTTGCTCACTGCAAGGTAAATATGCAAGATTTATCTTCTACCTATGTTACCTAGGCTTTAATAGTTGTCAAAGAACTCTTATGGAAACGAAATAGTCGAGATCGCTGGAAATGCCTGTACTTCTCCTTTAACAAAAGTTGATGGCTTCTTGTAAGCAGTGAGAGGAAGGTGAAGTATCTAAGAAGTCTGAGGAATTCAAGTTTAAGACCTGTCTACAGGCACTGTCCATCATTAGAATAAATATGGAAAAATATTACCTGCAAGCAGGGCGAGGGTCAGGACTACAAGATGCGCTGCCATGTCTGCGACTGCGACTGCATTAATCGTAATCCTCGAGGGTATTTATATTTAGCCGAATAAATCCATTGTAAAAACGATATAGATTAATTAAATCCTTTTTTTTAATAATTGATATTGGTGGCAACGCCGTACGTTATAATTGAATGGACATGGTGGAACTGAATGAAAACTGACAAGCTAGCAACTCGGCGCCATTACTTAAGACTTTGGAGTTTTGACTTGATGAGTGCAACATTGGCAATGATCTTCTTGGCTCTTTTCTCAATGGACTCAAGCACATCAAACTGGTTTTGCAAATCTATCCTAAAGATGAGATCAGTATTTCAGAGTTCCATACACGATCGAACTTGCGCTTTATATAGGTTAAGCAACTGTTCCGGCGTGAAGTACCTGCCCATTTTTTTTGCAGACAGTTTGAGCTTTCGTCTCGATGTTTGAGCCGAAATTGAAAGTGGATATCAACATTACCCCAAGAAGCCCAAGATGGTCGGTTATCGGCACTCTTTAGCCTCAGAAAGATGGAGCCGAGTAGAATTGGCTCAGTTTAGTGGAAAAAAGACACGCCGGGGTTTAAGCAGCATTTAACTTGGCAGAAAGGAAGAATCCAGATGTTTGTTATTCAATACTCAATACTCAATACTTTATTGCATTCCATATGTACATAGATGGTATAAAAACATTGTTAAGATCAATATGGACCCTGTCGGGCACAGCAAAGTTAGGAGAGAGGATGAAGGCCAAGCAACAATTCATGGAATTAATTATTATTAGGTATAGGTAGATTCAATAGATGTATGTGTAAATTATTGTGTGGTTAATTATGTTACATATTTTAATTTATTTTTTATCATTGTTATTATTAAATTATTTACCTATATATTTAAATAAAATTGTGTATGTATGTTATTTATTATGTATATGTATAAGTATTGGTAAATTTTGTCAGATATTTTATTTATTTTTATCATCATCATTTATTATTAAATTATGTTAGTGTTGAAATAAATTTATGTATGTATATTATTAGAATGTCTTAATGTAAGTAAATTATGTCAGGTGTTTTTATTTATTTTTATAATTATTAAATTATGTATTTATTTAAACTAATTATGTATATATATTTTTATTATGTCTGTGTATTGGTAAATTATGTCAGGTATTTTAATTTATTTTTGTCGTCATTATTATTAAATTATGTCAGATATTTCAATTATTTTTGTCGTCATTATTATTAAATTATGTCAGATATTTTATTTATTTTTGTCGTCATTTAATTATGTTATTATTGAAATTTATTTATTTATGTAATGTCTTTGTATAACTAAATTAAATGTCAGGTATTTTTATTTATTTTCATCGTCATCATTATTAAATCATGTTTTTATGTTAATTTAATTATGTATCAATTTAATTTATATTTTATTCACCTTAGTACTCACATTATTTTTCACATTTGTAAATTCATTTATTACAACGATACAGTATATAATTAATAGTTTTTATTGTAGTTGATGTTTATCGTTATAGTATTCCTCTACAGTATAGTAGCATTTGTCTATTAGAAATTGTTTTAGTTTATTGATGAACATATTATTACTTTCTGCATTTTTGATGAATTCTGGTAACTTATTATATATTTTTATAGACATAACAAATGCACTAGAAGAGTGCATTTTCAATCGTGAAGTGGGTATATTAAGCCTATTTTTATGTCTAAGTGCAATTTTAGTTTGGATGTCCTCTCTTTTGGTATAGAATTGTGGATATTTTCGAACAAATTTGCAAATTTCCAGTATATAAATACATGGTACGGTTAATATTTTTAGCTCTTTGAAGTAAGGTTTACAGGAGTCGGTATCTTTTATATTCATTAATATTCTTATCATTTTTTTCTGTAAAGTGAACAGTGTAGGCGCATCTCTGTGCTATTTCCCCATAACATAATTCCATACTTGAGCCATGCAAATGCGTATGAGTAATAAGTAACTAATGCTGTTTTAAGGTCTGTTGTTTTTTTTTATTTCTCTGAGGGCGTATGTAAACTTAGATAATTTAGATCTTATTTTTTGAATGTGGGATTTCCAATCTATGTGTGAATCTATGTCTAGGCCTAAAAGGGTGAATTTATTTACAACTTCCAAGTTGTGTCCATTGTAATTGAAATTGATATTTATGGGTATTTTTTGTCGTGGGTAGAAAGTTATGATTTTTGTCTTAGTAAAGTTGATTTCAAGGTTGTGTTCGTTCATCCAGTGTGTTGTAGTGTCAAGTATGGAAGTCAATTTTTGGTTTAAATCTATATTATTGTCACATGGTGTTAAAATTGAAATATCGTCGGCGAACAACACGCATGGCTCATTTATGTGGTTAGGGAGATCGTTGATGTAAATAAGGAACAGTAGACATCCTATCACTGTTCCTTGTGGTATTGATGCATTTACGGGTATTTTTTGAGATCGAATTAATTTAATTTCTCTGGTTTTGCTATTGTAATATTCAATTTCTACGACTTGCTCTCTGTTCTTAAGGTACGAGGTGAACCAGTCATGACTTCTTCCGCGGATGCCAATTTTATATAGCTTATTTAATAATATATCAAACTGAACTTTATCATATGCTTTCGTCATATCTAATAGCAATCCTATAGCATATTTTTTGTTATTAATTATGTTAAGGGCTTCTTGCATATATTTGTAAACAGCCAAAGTCGTTGATCGGTTTTTGCGAAAACCATTTTGACTGTCGTTGAATATATTATATTTTTCACAAAAAGCATAGACGCGGTCGCACATAGCTTTTTCAAATATTTTCGAGGCCGTTGGTAACAAAGCAATTGGACGGTAGTTGTTTGGGTCGGTTTTTGAATTTTTTTTATGGATCGGTTTTATAAGTGCTTTTTTTAACAAGTCGGGAAATACGCCTTCTTCAAAAGATTGGTTGATGAGTAAATAAAAAGGTAAAGTTAATTCGTCGGCGCATTGTCTTAACAAGGTAGGTGGGAGTTCGTCAATTCCGTGGCTTCTTTTATTTTTAAGATTTTTAATTATTCTATTTATCTCATAGGGATCTACTGGGCTAAGATACAATGTATTTTGTGTAGCTGAACTTACCGGTAGTCCTTTTGGTTTATTGCCGATAGGTTTTGTTGTGTTATCTCCACCTATAGAAGCAAAGAAGCGATTGAATGTGTTTACTACATCTTTGGGTTTGGAAATTAAACTATTATTTATTTGTAGTGTTATATTGCGTTTTTCGCTTTTTGTTATCTTATTTGTACGTTCATTAATAATTCCCCACATTGTTTTAACTTTATTGTTAGATTGCATCATTTTATTTTTATAGTGAAGTTTTTTTGCAGCCGTGACAGTATTCTTCAATATTTTTTCGTATTTTTTGTAATATTTTGTTAATGTAGGATTTTTTGCTTTTAATGTTAATGTTTTTAATAGTCTTTTATTTGTGCTAGATTTTTTTATTCCAGTAGTGAGCCAGTATTTTTTATGTTTTGTTTTTAATTTAATTTTGCGTAATGGTATACATTTATTAAGAATAGAAATAAGTATGTCATTGAATTTTTTATAATTAATATTAATATCATTATCAGTGGTAAGAATATCGTTCCAATTAAGATTTTTTATTTTTTCTTTGAATTTTAGTATATTTGAATTATTATAAAGCCTTTTCATGGAGTACCAGAATTTTTTTTCTGATTTTTCGGGTATTTTTAAATGTAAAATTGTGCTATGATGGTCTGAAAAACCCAATTCTTCTGTAGTTGCGTACATATCTTTGTGGTTAAAGTTAGTAAATATTAAATCTAGACATGTCGCAGTGTTTGATGTAATACGTGTAGGGCTTTTTACATGTTGATTAAAATTATATTCCTGCATTACGTTTAGAAATTGAGTAGTTTTTAAATGGTCTGATAAAACATTAACATTGAAGTCACCCCCTATAATTATATTCAATTTTTGGTATTTATTGTTTATACAACGTGTCCCAGAAATCAACGTCAAGCCGAAAACGGGCAATAGGCCAAGTCGTGACAGTTATTAGAAAAATATAAAAAAACATCTTAGTCATGTACTTTTCAAATTTTATGGATTCAAAAATAAATCTCAAAAAGTGACACCCTGTGATGATCTTTCAAGTCCTGTGACTACAAATTTTAACTTTTCGTCAGTTTTTTTTCTGTGACGTAACCATGAATAACCCTTCTATAAACTACAGTTAAAAGTTAAAACATAACTACCTCAGTTTTAAATAAAATGTTAAATATTTGCCCAACATTGAAATCAAAAATATTACATCACCCAACTTTAACCACGTGTAGTGTAAAAAAAAATGTACTACACTATTTTGGCAAGTAACTTTAAAAGATGGCGCGTTTAGTCTGGATTCCAAAATGGTATGCCACTTACTAATTTACTACTTCTTAATTAGGTGCGTTTGAAATAAAATTCAGTTGTTGGATTCCTTTAGTTATTTTTTATTAAATCAGATTTACCATATTAAATGTTCGAACTGTTTGCCTTCAGCTGAAATGCAAGCTCCACATCTCTTTAAAAATGATCGCGTAATAAGACGGGCATATCGTCTCGAGTTGACGTATTCAGCGGATTCTGCAATTATTTGACGCAGTTCGTCTAAATTTTGTATTGGTTTAGAGTACACGATATCCTTTATCATACCCCAGTAAAAAAAGTCTATGGGGTTTAAATCGGGTGAACGAGCAGGCCACGAAATTGTACCACCCCGCCCTATCCACCTATCGGGGTATTCATGATTGAGAAACTCACGTACTGTTCGAGCATAATGCGCTGGGCAGCCATCATGTTGGTACCACATGCTGCCGTAAATGTTCAATGGCACTTATTCCAATAACTCTGGTAATTGGTTTTGTAAAAAGTCCAAAATACCCCTGGGCATTTAAGTTCTCCGGCAGCTCGATTGGACCAATAACTTTACCATCTAAAATTCCCGTCCACATGTTCACTTTTTTTACTGGGGTACGATAAAGGATATCGTGTACTCTAAACCAGTACAAAATTTAGACGAGCTGCGTCAAAGATTTGCAGAATCCGCTAAATACGTCAACTCGAGACGATATGCCCGTCTTATTACGCGATCATTTTTAAAGAGATGTGGAGCTTGCATTTCAGCTGAAGGCAAACAGTTCGAACATTTAATATGGTAAATTTGATTTAATAAAAATTATAACTAAAGAAATCCAACAACTGAATTTTATTTCAAACGCACCTAAAAGTAACAAAATTTTTTTTTTCCTCAATTAAGAAATAGTAAATTAGTAAGTAGCATACCATTTTGGAATCCAGACTAAACGCGCCATCTTTTAAAGTTACTTGCCAAAATAGTGTAGTAAATTTTTTTTACACTACACGCGGTTAAAGTTGGGTGATGTAATAATTTTGAATTCAATGTTGGGCAAAAATCTAACATTTTATTTAAAACTGAGGTAGTTATGTTTTAACTTTTAACTGTAATTTACAGAAGGTTTATTCATGGTTACGTCACAGAAAAAAAACTGACGAAAAGTTAATATTTGTAGTCACAGGACTTGAAAGATCATCACAGGGTGTCACTTTTTGAGATTTATTTTTGAATCCATAAAATTTGAAAAGTACATGACTAAGATGTTTTTTTATATTTTTTTATTAACGGTCACGACTTGGCCTATTGCCCGTTTTCAGCTTGACGTTGATTTCTGGGACACGTTGTATATTTTAGAATTTGTTTTAATTGCTGATAAAATACTTCCTCCTCTCTTCTATTCCAGTACATAGTTACAATTAATAAATAATTATTATTCAGCGACATGGCCAGCGGTACATCGGGTTTCAGCAGTGATGGTAAAGAGGCGAGAGGGGAACCAAAACGCTTCGCTACCGAATAGTGTGGTCCGTGGTCAAACCGAGACCTCCGTATCACCTTCTTGGAGGACTTTGCAGCCCCGTTGAAGGCTTTCTTTTTTTGAACTCACGTTATTTGGTTAGCGTATATCAGCGTCTGTCACGTTTAAGCGCGACTGCGCGATCACACTCAATTTTTCGAAAGTAAAGTTGGTGGTGCTGCCTTTTATGTGTGGCTGGCACATTTCTTGGGCCCCCAACTACTTGTGGTTGGCCGGCGGCGCAACGTGCCTTGGTTCCCAAGCCTTGAGCATCGACGCCGAGTTGCTGGGCTGTCGGTTTTCCATCGATTACATTTCGGGGAGTGTGCGTTGAAATTGTACAATTTAATTCCACCAAGTCCGTTCCATCATCGGACCACTAGACGAACGGCGTTGCGCCATCGGTATATGGTGGACATCCCACCCATACGTACAAAGCGTTTTGGGAACACATTCATAATGCGTACAGCTAAGGAGTGGAATTCCCTACCGGAGTCTGTGTTTCGTGATAGCTACAACCTAGGGGTTTTTAAATCAAGACTCAAGAGTGAATAGGTTACTTCTAGGCAAGCGTGCTCCATCGTCGGACACATCATCGCTTACCATCAGGTGAGATAGTGGTCAAACGTGAGCCTAACAATAATAATAATAAGGAGGTACCATACTACAGGTATGTGCCCGACCCAGTTCTCGATAATGGCGATATCACGCTGTACTGGGACCGGTCCATCATCACTGACAGGACTATTGTAGCCAATAAGCCTGATATAGTGGTGGTGGACCGAAGAGAGAGGCGTACAATGATTGTTGACATATCCGTTCCGCATGACGAGAACCTCGTGAAAGCCGAGAAAGACAAACAAATCAAGTATATTGATTTGGCTCGCGAGGTTGTCGACATGTGGAATGTAGACTCGGCGATCATTGTACCGATAGTCGTGTCAGGCAATGGCTTAATAGCCAAGAGCCTCGACCAACACCTTAGGAGGCTCGCGTTAGGCGGCTGGATCAAGGGCTTGATCCAGAAAGCGGTACTCCTGGACACGGCTCGTATTGTCAGGAGGTTCCTTTCTCTGGAGCCCTGACCACCGGTAGCTTGGACCCTGTTCCCGATACCGGTGGGACACTGTTTTTTATATTTTTAAATGTTTTTTTATTTTTTTTATTGAAATATTTAAAAATATAATTTATATGTTATAATTATGAATAAACGGAATAATAATAAAAAAACATCCATACCAGAGCGACCCAAGTTGGTCTGCCTGTGTTGAACAGACTAACTCCTGTGAATTAGCAACATTGAGCATTGTACTGGTGCCCAGTGGGTCACAGGCTAACGGCGAAAACTACCACCAGTAAGATATTAAGATCACATGTTTTGCACCACCCGGGGACGACATGTCAAGATTTGCTACAGTTTCTATAAGATAGGTAGAATTTATGGGTAGTCTATTGATAGTCTAGATAATGGGATTTACAAAGACAACATTGTATTCAAAGCGTTCCATATTCTCAAATCTTTTCATAATTAGTAATACGACTGAAAAGAGAGACAGTGATGATAGAGTGTTGGTTTATAGGATAGAATTGAAGAAGAAAAGGTGTTGTGGCGATGCCAGGTAACATGGGACAAAGGTAGGAAGATGACGACGACACTTGTGTAATTAAATACTTAGGTATTTACGGTTTGTCTGATGTACAGTACACTAGTAGGTAACAGCCCCGACTTATTAGTCGTTCATCGCAGATTCAAACCTACGTATTAAAGCTTTTTTTTTTAGGTTGGAAATCATCTAATGACATCACCCGCCCTTGGGCGTACCAGACTTTTACTGAGTAAAACCTACTCCTGTTCCTTCTTTGCCTTCGTTCCAGGGCCCCGGAGTTCTCTTTCGCATCACCCATGACCACAGTAGGCTTCAACCCTGCTGGGCCCCTACGGTTTGCTGACATCTCCTTGAGACGCACGTGGAACACTACGCGCCGTTGACGACTTGGGCTCGGTCCGGACGGTTACCGGACGGTCGGACGGCGAGCTACCCATTTCTTGCCATCCGCAAACCTGCACCAACGGTGGACGTATTGACGCTTACGCTTTTCTTTTTGTAATTTATTACATCACCACCACTTTCAAAATGGTGAAGGAAAACATCGTGAGGAAGCTGGCATGTCCAAGAAATAAAAATTCGAAAACATGTGACATTAATTAACCAATGGCCCAGATTGCGGCCCAGTTCCTCTTCTAGAAAAGAGGCCCGTATACCAGCCTTGGTAACATTAGGCTGATCATGCTATGGATGTGAGATAAGTTCTAAATAAACTTCAAAAAATCAACCAGTTAAATTCTGCAGCTTATTAATAACGCCTACAAGTGTAGGTGCCTACAATGCGAGATCTGTTTAAACTGAAATTCAATCCTTACTATTCAGACTATAGCCACAGTATAGATATATGGAACAGTACGGACACTACCTACAAATGTTCGAAACGGCTCACTCACACCAACATACGCATCGATGAGACTCCTAAGCGGCATTCGCTACTGACAGGACCGCGAGAAACGCTTAGGAGTCTCGTCGATGCGTATGTTTGTGTGAGTGTGCCGTTTCGAATATTTGTAGGTAGTTGCCGTACTGTTCCTTATATCTATACTTCGCTATAGCTAAGTAAGACTCATCAATCATCATCAAAATTAGGTAGACTTCCCTATAGATATCGGCTACAGATATAAAAATTAGAAGGATGATTAAATAATTTAGTGTTCTTATATTTTTTACGTTAGTAATTTATTGCATTAGCTCTAACTCTAGGCGCTTTTCCACTCGCCTATCGTCAACATCGAGCATGGTTTAAAAGCTTGTTACTTCATCTAACGCAATCCAACGTGATGTTTGACGAAAAGGCAACGCGAAAAAAGAGAGATAGCGCCTGAAAACTCTGTTAGCATTCGGTAATTCCGTGATTTAATCGAATATTTAACAAAAATTGTTCCAGGAAATACGTTTTTTTTTTTTTTAATTGTCGTCATTCTGAATCTTGATAAAATTTGCAAAGCTTCCATTGTTATAATTTTTTGACTTTTTTTAAATTTTTGAGTAAATTATGAAGTGTCAAAGTTCGTGCAAAATAGCAGATTTTCAGAGGTCTTTACTGGATTAGTTTTACACAAATTTATAAATTGATTTCAATAGAAGCCTAGATAATATCCACAAAATACTGTGTTTCCAAAATATCTAATGAAAAATATGTAATAACGTCATAATCGCGTAAGAGCGGTTGTATGAAAAACAGTGAAAATGTATGTCGAGTTGCATCCCAACTACAATTGTGCACAACAAATAAATAATACATATTTTAAAATAGAATGAAGTATTTCATAATTAATAAAAATAAAAATGCAGTATAAAGCGATTTACATCAATTCGGTTAGTAGGTACTCAAAATAACTAAAAAGTAGTAATAGTTTCCTACTCAACGCAATCGAATGCTTTAGACGGCTCGCGTCCAGGGGCCCAAGTCTGCTATTTTTATAAATTCGTCATTCCAACACGATCCCATTGTCATTTTGCTAAAAGTTCGTAATCTGCTAATTCATAATGATCGATCATTGATCGGTAAATGGTCTCGTACAAGAGTTGTGGTAGAATGACAATATCGAGCTTATTAAAAGCAATGACTGCACAATGACGTTCTAATGGTAGGTCACTGATCAAAGGAATTGTCAAAATTTTAGCAGATTACCGCATCCGTCAGATATTCATTTGTCAGTATGTTCGAGATTACCACTTCTTTAAAAGGAGTGTCAGTGGTTGACCATTGGAAAGTCATAATGACGCCATTATATTCGTAGATTACCAAACTTATCAAAATCAAAAATTATGAAATCAGTGATAGACGATTCTGACACTATTGTAATAGCAGACTTGAGGCCGATCCACACACATACACATACAAGTTTTTTTATAGAAGTTAAGTAGATGTCGTTTGAGAACATTGTTTCAATAATACAACATTTCCATTAACCATCACAAGGCATTCATTTTTAGTTTATGTAGTCTTTAATATACAAAATAGCTACATAATATATCTTATATCTATGTATAGTCTAGTATCTCATTTTATTCTAAAGTATAATATATTAATAATTTGCAGTACACCGCAGACTAGCCCCTTTTTATTTCAAGATCTTACAGTCCATCGTCATGGTTGTCTGGTAGATATCGCTGTCAACAATAATTATACAACAAATTGCTTAATGACATAAAAGAGATCCAATCCTACACGTTATTCAAAAAAACCTTGAAACACCACATCTTGAAAGATTTTTCCCGTTTTAATTAAATTAAGATATAAAAAGAAAAGAGTCAATGTAAATTTCCGTAAATTAGAGTCAATAAAATATATCTACAATTAATTTAATAAACAAGCTTAAATTAACAAAACATAGATAAAAAAGTTAGATACAACAAAAATATGTAATTGCTATCGACTTGCCTTTAAGTAACGATACGTAATGAGTTCCTAATACAACAAATATGTACTTTTTTTTCTTGTTACCCTCATGACATTGTAGAATTTTGTGTTTAGATAATTTAATACTTACTAGTTTATTTGAGTACCTACATTTCTCATGTCAACGTTTTAGTATGTAAGAATAACTTGTATTTCTCATATTAAGTGAATTGTATTCTTTTTGAGAAATAAATGTCCTAAACCGTAACAATAAGACCGCCATTGTGATATAAGTTAGTGTAAAAAAATTTGTTACAATTTTGGTGTAGAATAAAGTTTATTCTATTCTTTTCTCCATAAGTGTCGGCTACAAGAATAAAAATAAGAAAGATGTGTAAATAATTTATTGTTTTTATATTTATTACGCTTTATAAATTAGTCTAGGCACTTAAACAGCAATAGAGACGATCCAGTCAGTGTAGGGTGAGACAGCAGTGCTGACGCCGGGAAAGGTTGCATTGGCACAGCCGTGACCCCAGGACACCACGCCGATAAGAATGTCACTGTAGTAAAGAGGACCACCGGAGTCTCCCTGGCAGGCGTCTTTACCACCGACGTCCAAAATACCAGCGCAGATCATGTTCTCAGTAACCACGAGAGGTCTGGGTAGGGTCTGGTAACGCGCAGCACAGAGCTCATTATTGATAGTGTAGATTGTCACGTCACGGAGCACCGATGATAAAAATCCTCCTTGCTGCAAATGTAATTGATTTAATTTAGAAACAAGTTGATGGGTCCCCATGCTTCAATAAGAGTTGTAGAAGCACCCTTGGTAAAGCCTAAACAACTAAATAGTCAGTGGCCTTGTGACTGATACCAAAAGGACTACGCAAAATCTACCAGCATAGGTATTTTCGGAAATCATAACATACTAAATGTTCAACCAAAACATATTATCATCAATCAGAAAATTACTTGCAGAATATTTTGAAGTCTTTGAATACTTTAATTCATCCGGCTACTGACAACTAAAATAAATGTACAAATAAATGTCTAGCTTACCGAAGTCGTCCCCCATCCGGCATGGACAACGGGTAGGCCATCAGGGATGGAGGTATCTTGGGCGATGATGGTGCCTGGCCGAACAACAGGGCTGTATGCTAATGGGGTAATGAGGCGGATCACGGAAAGGTCACCGTCAAACCCGTTCATACCATAGGTGGGATGATTGTAGTTGGCCTTTGCGTAGGCCAGAATGCCTCCAGTGTTGCGGTAAGAAGAACCGGCCCTGAACCGGCGTAGGTTAATATTGAAGGTACTGCAACGAATATAACAAGAAATGAATTTGGTTCAATGGTCGACTAAAGATCTGAAAAAAGTCTGTCTTCGGCAAAGTTTCACAATGTAAAATTAATGTGACAATGAATTTATTTTGTTTGTAAACTGGAATTTTACTTTGAGTGCTCAAAATCAATGTTCATCAGTATATGAATGTTTTAATTTTGGTCACCACAATAGAAGAGCACGAAACCGAGAAATATAGCACAAAATATGAATCAGAGAAAACTACAGACTCCAGATAGATACACATAGATTATTTTCTATTTTGATTCGCATTTTTTAGATGTAGTAACTTATTTGGTACTAAGTATGTTGACTGATTTACACTGGCCTATCACACCTATTAATATTCTAATATGAACTTTGCACTAGTTTCTGACGTTTTTTAGAAGTCCATTTAGGCCAACGTGAAATATTTTTTTTCTTGAAGATTGGAATGATTTTGTTGAATATACTCATTGCTAGTAAAAGAAAATGTTATTAGCTTCAATTTTAATAGAACAAGTAAGCATGTTCATAAGCTGTAATTTTTCCTAATAAAATAAAATAAACTCACCCTCCCTCAAAGCAATGTGCAGCAGACAAGACATAGTAGGACGTCAGAATATTGGCAGCGCAAGACTGACTCCAGGTTCCAGACCAGATGCTTTGGAACTCCACAGCAACGATGGAGGGATACCGGTCGATGGTAGTCTCATTGCCTCCCACGATCCTGGTGGGCAAGGTGTAGGCAGAGCCTACAGAGAAAAAAATAAACGTAAGTTACATGTTTCGACTACAACACTAGATGTTAAGGAACAGATGGAGCACTAACTACGCTTGCTCACTGGAAGATATTCGGTTGATCTTTTCCTTTACCTGGGCTTTGCTAGTCTTCAAAAAACTTGCAAAAGAATAGAAAAACAGTCTGTGTTCGCCAAAATTGCCTATACCTGATCTTTAACATTAGATGATATAATTAGATGATGGCAAATAGGTTCTAAAAACACTTTTGTTTTTCGTCAGTGTAAATGAAGCTGGAGTTTTCTAGCTGACTACCCTGAGAAAAAAACCGAAACAAACTCTTTTAAAGAGAATACAGCAAACAGTAATGACATTTGGCTCCGAAACGTGGTCGCTTACAATGGGCCTCATCAGAAGGCTTAAAGTCACTCAAAGGGCAATAGAAAGGGCTATGCTCGGAGTTTCCTTGCGTGATCGCGTCAGAAATGAAGATATCTGCAGGAAAACCAAGGTTACAGACATAGCCCGAAGAATCGCCAAACTTAAGTGGCACTGGGCAGGGCACATTGCTCGCAGAACAGTTGGTCGATGGGGATGAAAGGTTCTGGAATGGCGACCACGTACCGGAAGACGCAGCGTTGGAAGGCCTCCCACAAGGTGGTCCGATGACCTGGTGAGGGTCGCGGGAATCCGATAGATGCGAGACGCACAGGACCGGTCATTGTGGTGACATTTGGGGGAGGCCTATGTCCAACAGTGGACGTCTTTCGGCTGAAATGATGATGATGAATGATGACAGCAAACATGTAATGGTCAAATCATTTGAGAACTATGCAGGTTAGTCTCTGAGATGGTCTTTTGAGGAAAGAAACATACAGATTTAAGTGGACCTGTCCAGGCAGTGCAAGCATTTGTCAGTATTCGTATATAGCTCAACTCAGGACTACTAAGGAGTTCAGCTTTTTGACGATCAATACTGTGAAGGCGAAGACGGAATTATAAGGCTTCTTTGTAATTATTAAATTATGTTTATATTGTATGAAGTACTTTATAATAACTTCAACTCTTATATGCCAATGCTTTTTTTACCATAAACCTTGAAAGTAACATTACCTTGCCAGTTTGCAAATTAATGAGTATGTGACCTTCTTAGTCGCCACATGAGCTACGCCCCTACGAATAGAAATGCTGAGGATTTCAAAGCACTACTATTCCAAAAAAACAGGGCAAGTGCGAGTCGGACTCGCGCACTGAGGGTTCCGTACAACCTTACCTATGAAAACAGTTCAAGATTTGAGATAAGAAGATTTTTCCGAATCACAAAAAAAGTTTTTTTTATGACGTAACTACAAATTTACAGTTTTCACAATATTATTACTATTTTTTTTTTTACTATTGCTTCTTATAAGTTACATTGAGAAGATTGTGAGGTATGGAAGAAGCCGAAGAGAGTTTAAAAATTGTCTTCAAATCTTAGACTTTGGCCATCGTTAGATAAGCCAAAAAATATAATAATAATATAATATTCCACAACTATCACACAACGCCGTCTAGTCCCAAGCTAAGCAGAGCTTGTGTTATGGGTACTAGACAACTGATAAACATACTTATATATTTCTAAATACATACATATATAGATAAATTACACCCAGACACAGAACAAATGATCGTGCTCATCACACAAACATCTGTCCTGGGTAGGAATCGAACCCACGACCGCGCATAGCAGTCAGGGCCACTAACCACAAGACCAACAAGCCAGTCAAATAGTTGAATAAGGAAAAATATTACCTGCAACCAGGGCGAGGGTCAGGAATACCAGCTGCGCTGCCATGACTGTTTCAATCGACTGCTATAATCCTAATCTTCACACATATTTATATTTAGCCGAACAAATCCGTTGTAAAAATTATTAAGATTACCTAAATCCGCGCGTAACTACCGCACTTTGAAGTTTTCGATTAACGATAAGATTTTCCATTGTCTGATTATAATAATTGTGACTTATGATACAATTTTGGTAGGATAGGAAAATATTGTACCAAGTATTCTATCAATGTACTGTATGTAAAGAAAGTGTGTCTGTGTCTGACGTAAAGAATAGCACCATCCAATGACTTGTTGTTTGACTGGCCTGTTGGTCTAGTGGTTAGTGTCCCTGACTGCTATGCCGGAGGTCGTGGGTTCGATTCCCACCCAGAACAAATGTTTGAGTGATGAGCACGATCATTTGTTCTGTGTCTGGGTGTAATTTATCTATAATATGTATGTATTTAGAAATATTTAAGTATGTTTATCAGTTGTCTAGTACTCATAACACAAGCTCTGCTTAGCTTGGGACTAGACGGCGTTGTGTGATAGTTGTGTGAATATTATTAT
Organism: Mythimna impura; assembly: GCA_905147345.3. NCBI lineage: Eukaryota > Metazoa > Arthropoda > Insecta > Lepidoptera > Noctuidae > Mythimna > Mythimna impura. Next base: position 17,334 of record CAJHVM030000012.1, read on the forward strand.
ATGACCTTACTTGAGTGTCACCAGAAAATGGGCAGAGGCATTATGTGTGCAAAGAGGAGGCAAAGTGTCTCGATTATGGCAACCAGATCCTAGAGCTTTAGTCTCAGCAGTGGAAACATCATTAAGCTGATTACCTACGCTATTATGCATAAATGACCCAATGTTTTCCAGAATACAGTTCTGACTGTCAAAGCGACAACCAACCCAATGGCTGATATTTCGCTATCGATGATAAAATTTGTTTGTTGTGTGGTCATTTATATCATACGCATGTGAAATAAATGTTGTTGTTGTTGATTTGTTTACATCAAGAAGAGGAACCTAGAATGTTACTGAAGAAATGGGACTTAGAAACAAAATTGGCAAAAGGATGACCGTGTTTTGTACGATCGGAGAACATCTTACAACACACGATCATCCGTTTGAGATGGATTAATAATTCAGTATGGATCAATCTGGAACTTTACGTGCTTTAAGGTACAAGCGTCATACACATGTTTTGGTTATCAAAATCGGATGAACTACTTTATCGACCAAAATATGGCGTACACAATGAAAAGATAGGTATGAATGAAGATACTAGTAAGACTTTATTTCTGATAAGTTTTCAACTGATTAGTGAGTCACTTATTTTAATTCAGTTGCCCCTACGGTTTGCTGACATCTCTTTGAGGAGCTCGAGGATCACTACGCGCTGTCGACGACTGGGGCCCGGTCCGGTCGATTACCGGACTGCCGGACGGCGAGCTAACCCTTGTTCGACGTCCACAAGCCCGCCGCTAGCGTATGGACAACCAGTTTAGAAGAGATCGATGCGCAGAGACATGATCATATTTGCGCAGATTTGTTTATTAAGATTTTATTTGAATATCATTATTATTAGAAAAAGCACACAAACAGAAAACAGAACAGGACCGAATATTAAACCCTGTGGTACCTTTACAGTTCTGTTATGTTTCATTACATTTAAAATTGCTGCTATCTCTACAGCGTGAAGGAGTTACATAATTATGTATACACCACAGTTGGTACAAATAATTAAAGGGCTTACTAGAAAAGGTCTTGTTATTATTTAAGTAAAGTGTCAATAAATAATATTCATAAACAGCAAAGTTATGAGCGTTTGTTTATATCCCAAATGGTCGTTCAATTTATGGAAATATTATACAGGATTATGAATGAATGAATGGCGATCAAAATGGAAAACACTGCGCGCAGTATTTTCTAGTAGCAATTGCTATGAATTATTGATTCAATTATGACCAATTTTCGTGGTCAATTTTGGGATTTGTTTTTTTTTTACTTTTGACTACACAAACATGTTCAGTAACTGCTATGGATAGAGCCCCATTTTTTGTACTAATAAAAAAATTAGAGGTGTATACACATAAATGTACGAGGGAACACCGGGGGCGGTTTTAGTCACTAAAAGTTTAATAGGCTGCTTCGCCCACCCCATAGCTGAGGACATCAATGAGGATTTCCAAGCCGGAAAAAAAATACTAGGCCATCCTTTTTTATTATTATTATTGATAGGCTCGCGTTTGACCACTATCTCACCTGATGGTAAGCGATGATGTGGCCGACGATGGAGCACGCTTGCCTAGAAGTAACCTATTCACTCTTAATAATTCTTTAATAATAATAATAATTCTTTATTGTCCTGGACCTATTTGGTGCAGGCGCGAGACACACAATGTTAGTTATTTTATTTTCTTATTTTTTTTTATCTTAGATGTTTACATGTTGTTTCTGCATTGTGTGTATCTGTGTACGTGTGCCAAATAAATATTTTTCTTTCTTTTTTTTTTTCTTTCAGAAAAACATGACATAATGTAACAAAATACACTATCCTCCACACTAGGATTCCCTGTGTCGTGGAGGGTTAAAGACCCCTAGGTTGTAGCTATCAGGGAACACAGACTCCGGCAGGGAATTCCACTCCTTAGCTGTACGCATTATGAATGTGTTCCCAAAACGCTTTGTACGTATGGGTGGGATGTCCACCATGTACCGATGGCGCAACGCCGTACGTCTAGTGGTCCGATGATGGAACGGACTTGGTGGAATTAAATTGTGCAATTCCAACGCACACTCCCCGAAGTGTAATCGATAGAAAACCGACAGGCTAGCAACTCGGCGTCGATGCTCAAGGCTTTGGAGTTTTGTTTCGACAAGTGCATCCTCACCGATGATCCTCTTGGCTCGCTTCTCAATCAACTCCAGAGCATCAAGCTGGTATTGGGCAGACCCATCCCAAAGATGAGAGCAGTATTCCATACACGATCGAACTTGCGCTTGATAAAGTTTGAGCAGCTGTTCCGGCGTGAAGCACTGTCTCACCTTGGCTAAGATCCCCAATATTTTGGCAGCCTGTTGAGCTTTAGCCTCGATGTAAGAGCCGAAATTGAGGGTAGACGACAACGTTACCCCAAGAAGCTCAAGGTCACCGGTTATCGCCACGGTTACACCCCGGAATGATGGAGCCGGGTGGAATTGGCTCCGTTTGGCGGAAAAAAAATCAATCAATCCTTGTTTTCAAGAGCCCTTGCTTGCATGATAAAATAAAGGCCGCCAAAATACTACGTAAAGAAAAACCCAAATACGCTTTATCTTGCAGATAGTGCCTAATAATATCAACCTAATCGTTCATTTGCGGTTTAGCATAGAAAACGCGGGTTTTCCCAGAAGACAAGTCTGACTGAGAAGGTTTTTGGGGATCCGTACCTCTAAAGGAAAAAACGGAACCCATATAGGATCACTTTGTTGTCCGTCTGTTTGTCTGTCTGTCTGTCTGTCTGTCAAGACCCTTTATCTCGAGAACGCGTGGATGTATCGAATTGAAATTAAAACCATATACTTAAGTCTGCCGTCCCTTGAAGCTGTGAAAAAATCAAAATTCTGAGTTAACAAAAAAAGAAAAGATACGGTTACGTTTACGTTATTTCGACACTCTCAAGGGAATCAAAATTCATAAGGTACTTCCCGTTGACCTAGAATCCCTGAAATTTGGCATGAAGCAAGGTCTCATAGCACAAGTATTGGAAAAAATCTGAAATCTGTGTAGTTATATCGGTTCGGAAAAATCTTCGTAACTCAATTCGGGAATTGAACTGTTTTAGGTAAGTTTGTACGGAACCCTCGGTGCGCGAGTCCGAATCGCAATTTGCCCGGTTTTTTTTATTGTTGGTAGGCTCGCGCTTGATCACTATGTCACCTGATGGAAAGCGACGATGGAGCAAGCTTGCTTATAAATAACTCACTCTTGACTTAAAGATCCTCAGGATGTAGCTATAAAGAAACACAGACTCCGGAAAGGAAATCCACTCAGCTGTACGCGCAATTAATGTGTTCCCAAAACGTTTTGTGCCTATGGGTGGGATGTCCACCATGTACCGGTGGCGCATCGGCGTACGCCTGCCCCCCTAGCCAAGTTACAACCGTTTCGATTCGATTCTCTTTTCAACGATCGCCTCGAGTCGGCCACGCCTCGCATTCCTTTGCTCTGACGTCATCTCAACGCTCAGTCACGTGGTCAGAACAAAGGAATAGGAGGCGTGGCCGACTCGAGGCGATCGACGTAACTTGGCTAGGGGGGCTGGTGGCCCTATGATGGAAAAGTAGGTAACCCATCCATATAGTATATATCCATATAGTCGGTTGTCGAATATGCAAACGGATAATTTTATTTTTTATCCTACGTTTCCAGTCTGATTAGTTGATAATAGCGAATCTTTATTGGACTTTCGTGCCATTTTTTTTAGACTTCATCATCGTCATCATTCAGCCGATAGACGTCCACTGCTGGACATAGGCCTCCCCCAAATGTCACCACAATGAACGTGCGTCTCGCATCCATCAGACTCCCACCACCTTCACCAGGTCATCGGTCCACCTTGTAGGGGGCCTTCCAACACTGCATCTTCCGGTACGCGGTCGCCACTCCAGAACCTTTCTGCCCCAACGGCCATCTGTTCTGCGAGCAATGTGCCCTGCCCATTGCCACTTAAATTTGGCGATTCTTCGTGCTATGTCGACAACCTTGGTTCTCCTGCGGATATCTTCATTTCTGATTAGATCACGCAAGGAAACTCCGAGCATAGACACACACAATTTACACTTTACTAATATTATAAAGGCGAAAGTTTCTGAGTGCCTGTGTGTGTTTTTTTTTTTAGGTGGGAAAATCATCTAATGACAAATCCCGCTCTTGGGCGGAGCGAGAGATAGCGTCAGACTTTTACTGACTAAAAACCCACTCCTGTTCCTTCTTTGCCTTCATCCCGGAACCCGGGCTTCGCTTTCCCACTACCCGTGGCCCCAGTAGGCTTCGACCCTGCTGGGCCCCTACGATTTGCTGGACGGTTACCGGACGGTCGGACGCTACCCATTACTCGCCGTCCGCAAGCCCGCGCCTACGGTGGCCGGAAATCGGGACCGGAATCCCGGCGGCGGTTAGGGCGTGAGGACCGTTGCCTCACTCGATCGGCCGCCTCCTTTGCTAGCATTATTGCTTCGCAGAAGGAGGCATCCCTCAGAGATAAATTTAAAGAAATCAATATAATGACTGTACCTTCACAGTATATTTACGAAAACATTTTGTATGCACGTAAAAATATAAACATGTTTAAAAAATACAGTGATGTTCATAATTTTAATACTAGGAACAAACACAAATTTGTGGTTCCTACAACCAGGCTGAAAAAAATAGGGGGCTCATTTAGATGCCAATGTATACACTTCTATAATAAACTTCCTAGTCATATTCAACAACTAAGCCTTAATAAATTCAAATTATTTGTAAAGCGAAAAAAAGGCTTTTTACACTATAAAGGACTATGTTGAGGACCAAAAGGCTTGGGATTGACCTGCTCCAGTACGCACTGCAACTGTTGTCTTATTATTATTATTTTTTCTTTTGTTTTTATTTTTAATTGTGCTTTTTATTATTTATTACAATTCGATATTGTAGTTTTTTTTTTCTATTAATTTTTGACAAAAATGTTTACTTTGCTAAAGTATTACATTTTGTAAACTATACTTTTTCCTTTTATTATTGTGAACGTGAGGACTATGTTGATTGATTTTTTTTTTCCTTTTCAGTAATTTTAATGTATGTCTGGCAATTTGAGTGTTTTCTGCGGCCTACCCAAATGTCCTTTCCTTGGTATTGTTCGTCAAGTCGTTGAGCTCCTTAGTAGTCCTAAGTTGAGCTTTACGAATACTGACAAATGCTTGCACTGACTGGACAGGTCCACTCAAATCTGTATGGTTCTTTCTTCAAAAGACCATTTCAGACAAATCTGCATGGTTCTCATGTGATTTGACCATTACATATTTACTGTATGGACTTTAAAAGAGACTTTGACCCCTGAGTTTGTTTCGGTGTTTCTTCTCAGGGTAGTCAGCTAGGAAACACCGGCCTCATCTAGTTTTAAAAATGACGAAAAAAAAAAAATTTACGTGTAAAAGTGTTTTTTAAATCTATTTACAAAATAAATATCATTTATCATTTATATTATCAACAAAAACACCGGGTTCCGTACAAACTTACCAATGAAAACAGTTCAATTTCCGAATCAACTCTCAAAGATTTTTACGAATCGTAAAACACTGTAAATTTGTAGTTACATCAAAAAAAAAAAAACTTTTTTGTGACGTAACTATAAATTTACTGTGTTCAGATTCATTTATGCTATGAGACATTGCTTTATGCCAAATTTCAGGATTCTAGGACAACAGGAAGTACCTTATGAATTTTGATTCCCTTGAGAGTGTCGAAATATACGGTTTTAGCGACATAAACGGCTGTATCTTTTTTTTTCGTTTTCTTGTAAGTTTGATTTTTTTACAGCTTCAAGGGACCGCAGACAGTACATGGTTTTAATTTCACCTCCACGCGTTCCTGAGATAAAGGGTCTTGACAGACAGCCAGACAGACGGACGGACGGACATCAAAGTGATCCTATAAGTGTTCCGTTTTCTCCTTTTAAGGTACGGAACCCTAAAAAACAAGACATTAAAGACCAAAACTTTTTTTATTCCACATCATATTGAACCAAGTGCATTCAATATATAAACGTATCGTCAATCGGTCAGTTAGGGACACTAAAATTGGCGCGTGACTCGGGTGCGTACGCGCATCTATTTGCGCGCACTGAATCAGTGTACATCGCACTTTATAATTAGACGCACCGCATATGTACCGGCCGATTTATGATCACAACAAATTACTACTTAACCGCTACAGTTAACTACCGTTAATTTAAGTGACATTTTGCTCGTCAAGACAACAATGTTATTTGTGTTTTGGTGTGAGACAAAACTAATTTTGAAGCATCGAGATATAAGTACTAACGTACTAGAGAAGCTACGTCAAATAACTGAATTGTCCTATTTTCGTAATTTGAATCTTTAGTTCACTGCAGCGCTAAAATAATAACAATTCGTCTAAACCATAACTAATTTACCACAGCGCTAGATTTGCTGCGGAAGTGTATTTATTCTCGGCAAAAAGGTCTTAAGCGCCATGTAAATCACGGCACTTGCGCGTTTTCTTCGACAAAGTGCGGCGCGATCGCCGCAGTTGAACGAGACAAAGTAGGAATTTACGGTGTCTTCTCTAGTACGTTAGTACTTATATCTCGATGTTTTGAAGTTTATTTTTAGGTGTTAAATCATTTATTTATTTTATTTATTTAATTCTTTATGCACAAAAGTACAGCGGCGGTCTTAATGCCTTAGGCATTTTCTACCAGTCAACCATAAGGTGATGCAGAGATAAATAGTGGTAGGTGCAATAAAAGAGAGAGAAAAGGCGAATAGATACAAGAATAGATATACTAATAAACCATAAATATCATCATCGCATCGCATCGCAAGCCTTTTAATGATCCCACTGCTGGGACTCAGGCCTCCTTTCTCTAGGAGAGGGAATGGGCCGTAATCCACCACGCGGACCCAGTGCGGGTTAGTGGATGTCACATGTCTACGAATTTTTTGGTTCTCGGACATGCCGGTTTCCTCACGGTGTTTTCCTTCACCATTTTGAGAGCAGTGGTGATGAAATAAATTACACAAAGTAATGCGCCTGGCTGGGTTTGAACCCGCGCCTACAACTTGTAAGTCGGGGCCGTTACCACTCGGCCACTACTGCTCTCGACAATTATATAATACATACACAAGTTAATAAACTATCTACATATATAGCTACACTAATAAAGTCAAACAATTAGTTCAAATCGACAATTTGAAAACATTAACGCTGTGATGACACAATCAATCAATCATCCATGACTCCTCCCACTCTAGGGCGGGGCGTAAGGGGGTGTCATACTTCTACTGACTAAAACCCTATGTACCTACTATGTTCCTTCGTTGCCATGCGTTCCAGGACCCCGGGTTTTCCTTTCAGTAGACTTCGAACCTGCTGGGCTCCTACAGTTTTGCTGACATCTTCTTGAGGCATGCGTAGAACACTACACGCTGTCGACGACATGGGCTCGGTCCGGACGGTTACCGGACGGATACCGGACGGCGAGCTCCCCATTGCTCGCCGTCCGTAAGGCCACGGCCTACAGTGGCTGAAAATAGCAAGATAAAAGTGATGGTATTAACGTGACTTGAAAAGAAAGAGGAAAGATTGCCACTGCTCGGCAAAAGGACAGAATAGGCTATTTAGAATAAATAAAATTACCAAAACTTCACAGAAGTTATGCGTATTGACCCATAGGTATTATGAACCATGGGTAGTCCGAAAAGGAACCCCGGGGTCCTCGAACGCTAGACAAAGAAGGAACATAGGTTTTTTTTTAGGTGGGAAAATCATCCAGTGACAAATCGCGCTCCCGGGTGGAGCGGGAGATAGTGTCAGACTTCTACTGACCAAAAACCCACTCCTGTTCCTTCGTTGCCTTCGTCCCAGGGCCCCGGGTTTCGAAGGAACATAGGTAAGATTTTAGTCAGTAAAAGTCTGACACTCCCTCCTGCTCCGCCCTATGGCAGGAGAAATCATTGGAAGATCTCTCACCTTAAAAAAATAGACACTGAAATAAACAACGAATAACTCTTTCATTAATCTCTGAAATATTTTTTTTTAAATTACGAAATCAATAAAAAAAATAATATTCGTTCGAACGTCGAACCGGCCTATTCAGCAGCTAGAATCAGACTCACGTTCTATTTTATTTCTTCACACCATTTGGGCAGGCTAAGGTCTTAGACCATACCGCCTCGTCATCAGTAAGAAATATCTTTTTTGAGTTACATTAAACTACGGGTGCAACACATTCTAAGGCTAAACTTTCCTTTATGGACCGTCGATTTTGAAGTTCATTTTTTTACTGTAGATAGTACTCATAAATCGAAAGCTTTTTGCAAAATATTAAGTTGCGCAAACTTACCGTTTACGAGATAATTATAATTTTCCAAAGTTCCATAAAAATTGTAAATTAATCCATTTAGGTTAGATAAATTGTCATTGTAGATGTCAAAGTTGACGTTTCACGTTTCGTTAAGCGTCCACGCTTGTTTGTGGTTTGTTTCATTCAATTTTGTCATATATTTTTTTAAATATAATTTTATTTTCACGTACTAAATTACGTATGTAATTAATGTGCACAAAAACCATGCAGTAACAAGCAATTACATTGACTATTTACATAAAAAATAACAAATATTTGTTTTCACTGAGTTACGGAACGGAACGTGAAGCGAGCTCATTTTGTTTTATATTCGTCATGACGTCATGTCAGTCATCGTCTGTTTGTTTTTGTTGCCCTTGCAAGTTGCGTTCGTATGACTGTGTTAGTGAATCATTTGGGTTAAGTTAGGTTAAAACTGTGACCATCAACGCGCGAAGGCGAGCGAGCGGAGCGAGCGTGCCGCGGCAGCGGCCGCCGAGCGCTATATCCCCTTCTAATGTTAAAAGCCATTATGATTTAGGCCCAAACTGCCCCATAAATCGATGGAAATTAGTGTTCTAACTTAACCTAACCTCAAACTTTTCTTTTTTTCCCCCCCTCCCCCTCCCCGACCCTTAAATCGACGGTCCATAAAGGAAAGTTTAACCCATTCTAATGTTTTTTTTAAGTATTTGGCACAAAATGTATCGAGGCAGGTTTTACTGAGGTAGTCAATAACTACAATAAAATCCTCAGCTCCATTTTACTGAAATCGTCAGTGTTTCAATGATTCCACATATTGTCCAGTTGTGTGGACACTTGAGATACAAAACAACACCAATTTTGTATCACAATAATTCTACTAGGAATCAATTTGCGTGCTGTGCCGGTGCTGCCGCAGCGGCTGCAGAGAACCTCAAGCGGCGGAAATATAATAACCTTGTTGGTAGTTATATTTTCGAGCCGTTTGAGGTTGAAATTCTCGGATCGTAGGGTCCGAGTGCTCACAAATTATTTAAAGAACTTTCAAAACGCCTTGTTGACACTTCGCGTGACCCAAGGGCTGGCTTTTACTTCGGACAAAGGATAAGCATTGCCATTCAGCGTGGCAATGCCGCCAGTATTTTGGGTACATTACCAGTCGACAGCGATGTGGAGGAGTTTTTCGACGCCGTACTTTAGATTGCTTTTTTTAGTACTTTATGGCTTTTATTTTTATTTTGTAAGTTACTTTTAATTGCGTTATTATTAGATTTAAATGTATATAAAATGAATAAAACAAAAAAATTAAATATTTGCGAATAATTAAATCACCCACTAAACGTCACTTTGAAAAAATCCCGCCAAAACTCCCTAACAACAACTTGACAGCTCAGTGTTGCAACTGCAAAAAAACTAACTTGGTATTGCCATTTTCCGACACACATATTTCCGCAATGACCTTATAACCTGGCAGAAATGTTAGGAATGTCCAGTAATATCTTCAAAAAACATTCCGCTGTGATGCATGGTATATTAGCCGGAGCTATGTGTTACCTGTCCCATTAGTTAGTATATAAATAGCCGGGACTCAGCCGGAATGTGTTATTGACGGTCAGACAGAAATATGACAGTAATTAGTTATATGCTAGCGGTATTTTTGATGATATCTTCAGATTGGAATGGTGCAGGATTAGAAATGCATGAAATTGTTGTTTATGGCCTTTTTTTTAACTATTTCCAGCCTGCATCTTCATCATCACATCATTGTTTATTTATTTATTAAAACTTTATGCAGTAGTAATAAACACTGTACAAAGGTGGAAGAAAACCCAATTGTGGGTTAAACTCGCCTGTGTACATCACCTGTCCTATTTTTTATTAACTGTAAAATTTGTGTACAATAAAGAATATATATGAATATCATACTTAATACAATATCCATAAGATAGCTATATAATTATTATAACATATCTCCGGTATTGAAGTCGGCGCCAATCTATTTGCGGTGCACTTTGGCATGCGAGATAATCAAACGAATGCTCAATTTAATCACCGAAGTGACTTCATAAACTATATCGTGACCTGGAACGGTATGGGAACTTTCAATTATCGGTTTGTTTATTTGTGTTTAACTAATTTGTATTTTTGGATGGCTGATGGTCCAGTTTAATTTGTCAAAGAAATGAAGATTTTTCAAGGAATGTGGACTATATTTTTTGGTAATTATATACTAATAGGGCCAGCCATGAAGCGCGTTTACAAGACCAAAGGTAGACAAAACAGCAGGCTTACTCTCGGGCATTGGTACAGGCCATGATCCGGAGTGAGGAGGAGTGGCAGGCGGTCGCCTCCTTCTGCGAAGCAGTAATGCTAGCAAAGGAGGCGGCCGATCGCGTGAGGCAACTGTCCTCACGCCCTAACCGCCGCCGGGATTCCGATCCCGATTTCCGGCCACCGTAGGCGCGGGCTTGCAGACGGCGAGTAATGGGTGGCTCGCCGTCCGATCGTCCGGTAACTGTCCGGACCGAGCCCAAGTCGTCGACGGCGCGTATTGTTCCACGCGTGCCTCAGGGAGATGTCAGCAAATCGTAGGGGCCCAGCAGGGCCGAAGCCTACTGGGGCCACGGGTAGTGTGAAAGCGAAGCCCGGGGCCCCGGGATGAAGGCAAAGAAGGAACAGGAGTGGGTTTTTAGTCAGTAAAAGTCTGACACTATCTCTCGCTCCGCCCAAGAGCGGGATTTGTCATTAGATGATTTTCCCACCTAAAAAAAAATAAAAAAAAAGCCAACACGATTCCAATTTCAATTTTGTAGTTACGTGATTTGGTACTTGGAAACAATAAATTGTCAACATTGGATTGAAATTAGTTAGTTCCTCAAAATAGTCACGCAATTTTAAACCAATTTGGCGCTAGCGTCGAATTCACGAGTACGAAACGTCACAATCCCAATGTCGACCGATCGGAATTGAACTCAAGAGTAAGCCTGCAGGCAACGGCATGGCTGGGCCCCAACGAAAACGCAAGAAGGAGTATCCCTATGCTAGATGGGTAGACGAAATTAAAAAGATTGGTTTTACTTACTATACTTAAATACACAGTAACTAAAGTTAAAACTTTAATCTCCGAACTTGCTTAATTTCACAGTATCATTTAACAAGGTACTAAAATGGCAATAGAGGCGCATTCCCACTCAACATCGGGAGCACATATTAGTTCAAAGTATTCTGAGTTTATCGTAAGTAATAATTTAAGGGGACAATGCTCTTTTTCTTCCATAGGTATATTTATTTAAAAATACATATTACTTCATCATCTCCCAAGCTTTTTCCCAACTAGCTCAGCATCATTAACTAACTTTTTCAATAACAGTTGACAACTAGCATTCGTTGCACACTAAACTTAGTTGTCAACTGAGAATTTCATAAAATTGGTATTACGTATCACACAAGTGACTAACAAACTACGGTGGAAATGTGGTAAATTATAAAAATTTACGGTGCCTATTGTGACCACTCTAAAATTTTATCGACTATTATACAGCTTCAAAAGCTTACACAATCGCAATTTTAAAAGTATCGATACAATAACATCTGTCAAAACGTGTTACGGTGGCTATCAAAGGCACCAGTGGCTAATGACGTCACTGCAGTTGTTTGACAGTTCAATGATGCACATTGTTAACAAGTGATCATCACTTGTACTGTCAACAGAGTTACGCATTAGCCCTGCAGGGTCGGCTACCAGTCTAACCAGATGCGGCTAAATTTCCCTGTTTTACATGGAGCGACTGCCTATTAGACCTCCACAACCCAATTACTGGGCAACAAGATACTCCTTGGATAGAATGATAGTCTAACTTTCTGGCGTCTGACAACCTGTAACGACTGTTAACTTGTCCTATTTTTTTTTTTCGGTCGGAAAGTCATCCAATGACATCCCTCGAAATTGGGCGGAGCATGAGGGTGTGTCAGACTTTTACTGACTAAAAACCCACTCCTGTTCCTTTGTTGCCTTTCATACCAGGGCAAATCTTCCTTTCAGAAGCAGACCCTTGGCCCCAGTAGGCTTCGACCCTGCTGGGTCTCTACGGTTTGCTGACTCTATGGTCTCCTTGAGGTGCGCGTGGAACAATACGCGCCGTCGAGGACTTGGGCTCGGTCCGGATGGTTACCAGACGATCGGATGGCGAGCTACCCAATGCTCGCCGTCCGCAAGCCCTACGGTGGCCGGAAATCGGGATCGGGATCCAGGCGGCCGGGGCGTGAGGACCGCGCCCTAGCGCGTGCACGTGCGGCCTCCTCCTTTGCTAATAACTTGTCCTAGGATGGATTCCCATTCCCACTCTAACCCTTTACCGCATAGGAAAGCATATATGGTTTGACATGTTTACAGTTCATCATTTCGGAAGTCGGTGTTAAATAACGAAGAGACAAAACTATTATAGAAATAGGTACCGACTTCCGAAATTAAAGTTATTTTGCACTTTTCAGTGTTTTTTTTTTTACATTGAAGTCGGTTGTATTTTCTTTTTGTAAAAAGTTTTTTATTTACTTAATTTTTGTCACATATAATAAGGTTTTCATATCACTTATTATATTTGCTTTGTATGCTCAAACCATATATTTCCAAGGGTTTTTAAGCTTTGATGCATACGAACCCTATAGTTTCAGAAAAAAACGATACCTTTTTAAGAAAAAAAACTTATACCTAATTAATGTTAAAGCAATACCGTAATTAGAGACACAATAGAAAGACAATGAGAGAGCGAACGCTTGGGGTTTAATGAATTAATAAAACAGATCACTTAAAAATTTCTTTTTTTTTCATTTATTTAATAAATCATGTAGTAAAGGACTAAGAGAGGAAGTCGAGTCCCAGCTGTGGGAACATTATAAGGCTTATAATGACAACAATAATAAATAACAAGCCATAATTATTGAAAAAACAATTGAATTTAAAATTACTTACAAAATCGGTGTAAGGGGAAAAGTTTCTCAATTATCTATGTTGTCTTTTTTTTTTATTTTCCCCGCGCGCCATTCGGAAATGACAGCAGGGGCACCGCCATAAATAAAATGGTGGCAGAAATAACTTTTTGTGATGTCAAACCGAAAAAAAAAGCAGAGCATAGACTATAAAATATTGTTGCGTTCAATTTATAGGAAATTTATCCAGGAACGTAAATAATCAAACTTGTTCATACAAAAGTAGTCTCTAAGTATTGAAAACAGGGCCTACAATGAAGTGGGAGAGAGCGAACGCCGGCGTTCGCTTGCCTTTCGACCGTGTGTGGCGCGATGACGTCATGCCGCGAACGCCGGCGTTCGCGTGACTGTCCTACGGGCACAAAAGTCAGTACAAAGTCTTTTAGTGCCTACTATTAACTCAAGCTACAGTTTTTTTTTTTGGGTGGAAAAATCATCTAATGACATCCCCCGCTTTTGGGGGGAACAGGAAGGCGTGTCAGACTTTTACTGACTAAAAACCCACTCCTGTTCCTTCTTTGCCATTGTTCCAAGGCCCCGTGGATCTCTTTCGCGTCACCCATGGCCCCAGTAAGCTTCGACCCTGCTGGGGAAATGTCTGCAACCGTAGGCGGTTGCTGACATTTCCTTGAGGCACGCGTGGAACATTTTACTGCAATGCGCAGTTGAGAATAAAATTATTTTGTAAAAAATATCTAACGAAGCATCTCCTTAACAGTATTACCAGTTCACTTAGATAGTTAGTTAATTACTAAGCGCAGTAGTTTAGACCAAACAGTTATTATTTAGTTCAAGCCGTGGTAGCCATAGGTTGTGGCGGCGTCTTTGATGTGGCTAATAAAAACATTTGGAATAGAAGCCGGCCGTGTTTGTAGCAGCGATGGTAAATGGTGCAGTCGGGGAGAGATGTGCTAGCAAAATTATTTTATGCGAAAGAAAGTAACGACAAGCCTGTCAGTTTTTAGGGTTCCGTACCTCAAAAGGAAAAAGCGGGACCCTTATAGGATCACTTTGTGGTCCGTCCGTCTGTCTGTCTGTCTGTCAAGACCCTTTATCTCGAGAACACGTAAGGGTATCGAGTTGAAATTAAAACTATATTATATACTGAAGTCTGGGGTGCCTTGAAGCTGTGAAAAAATCAAACTTCGGGGTGGGGTGGCTTCGCTGGGGTGCCTATTTAGGCGTAGTGTCTATGATTATGTACAGTAAGAGCGTCGAGGCGCTATTTAGATAATAGCGCCTACAGTCCCCACCAGGTGGGACCCCCGGTTCCCAGCGGTTGACGACCAGCGACGAGATTTAAGGTTCAGTTGAAAACCAGCGTCAGGCAACTGCTACGTAGTTGTCTGGCATTATGCTGAACTGGACCTATTTGGCATAGCCGTGAGACATATTGTTATTGTTAATTATATTTCTCCTTATTTTTTTTATGTTTAATTATAGTTTTTAAATCAATTATTAGTTGATTAATAAATTATGGTGTACCAAATAAACATATTTTCTTTCTTTCTTTCTTTCTTATTCATTCGAGTCATAGTACTCTGTGATTCGAGTAACATCTATACCCATATACAAATGCAGGTAACGAAACCATATCGACTTATAAATCGATGTTAACGCCATCTATCGAGCGTATTGGTACTAAAACAATAAAAATCAATATTTCATCGCAAAGGCGAACGTAATATTGTTACTGCTGGAATTATTTTCAATTGAATTTTTGTTCTATGACTTACTCACAAGGTTTTTCTTCACCGTTTTAAGAGCAGAGGTGATAAAATAAATTACACAAAGTAACGCGCCTGGCTGGGTTTTAACCCGTGACCTACAACTCGTAAGACTGAGCTGTTTTCTATGGAGCAGTGGTAACTGCTCCATAGAAAACAAGAACAGGAAATCTTTGAACTCACTGACTCTTTAATTTATTTAACAGCTTTGTTTTATTTTTGTTGTTTGGTTAGTTGGCCGCCATAAATCGAACACGCCAACCATTTTCTCTTTCATTGAATAATACTTAAATATATATCTAGAAATAAAAAACTTATCACTTGTATGCACAAGAGTACGTCGCACGCGCAAGGTCGGAGGCGCGCGGCGCGGCGGGGACTGCATTGCGTTTTAATTGTTATCGGCTTAGGTTCTATGCACATGTGAGGCCTTGTATAGGTGATTTAAGCCACTCTGGCTCTCATAACCTCATATATAGTCCTGTAGCACTTGCGATTTTTAGGACCCCTAGATTTTTTTAATCGATTTACTCGAGATGTGGTGCTGGCGGCGACTGCTGCGGATCCCTTGAACAGCACTTAGGACTAACGTCTCGATCCTGGACGAGCTAAAAATCAAACGGTATCGTCGACTGTGCAAGTAAGAATCCTCAAATATTTCGGTCACGTTGTTCACAACGAACACTTCATAGAGCGACTCTTTGTACAGGGATAAGTGGAGGGGAAGCGGTCATGCGGGCGCTCACCTACGCGTTGGACAGGCCTCATCAGAGCTGCAAAACAAACCTCCATAGTCCAGAGTTCCCGAGACGCCGTAAACCGTGACAGTGGAGACGCATCACGGGAGCCTCACTCGCCAACCAAAATGCAACATTGTCAACCACGACCACGCTGTCAAGAGTGAACGACTAAGGAGGAGGAGATTTATTTTATTAAAGATGCCATTCGAACCATGGTGGCAGGCTGCGGATGCAGGCAGCACATGCGGCGGCTGCACGAAGCCGGCTGCAGCTACACGACTGGTCTTCTATGTAGTAGTATGGATTTTTGTGAAAACCATTCCGAACGCGGCAGCGGCCGCAGGTGCTGCCGAGCTTCGGCTGCGAGTGCTGCCGTGACCTGCAGCCGCTGCCGATCGCAGACCAGTAGTGCTGCGGCCACAAGTCGATGGGTTAGTCACGTAGTTACGACGAGTTACGTCGTAACGTTTAGACAAGTCTGAAAAAAACGCTATAATAAAGCTGCTTTATTCCTGAGTGACATAAGCTATATTTTATGTACGCTGGCGAAGCTGCGGGCAAAAGCTAGTTATATTTTAAGACACTAGTAATCTGTAGAAATGTGTATTTTTTGTAATATCGCTTGTCTTAAGATTGACGGCGAATTCTCTGTAGATAAAAAGGTCTATAGTTAAAAGAGTAGACCAAAGGGCTGGCTTTTACCTCGGTCAGAGATTAAGCATTGCCATACAACGTGGCAATGCTGCCAGTCTTTTGGGCACACTTCCAGTCGACAGCGATGCGGAGGAATTTTTTGACGCCATATTTTAGATAGGAGTTATTGTGTATATATTATGTAATTTTAATTAGTTAAGTGTTTTTATTTTTCATGTATATACCATATTAAATTTCTAACAATAAAAAAATAAAAGAGTTATGTATACGCTTATCGTCATTTCGGTCAAACATTCGGTAGCTGAAAAGGCCTGTCTTTGTAAGTGTCACAGATGAAAGTTCCTTTCGGTGAAATGTCCATAGGTGAAAGATTCCGCCGGGGAAACAGAAATAAATGAATCTTCCTGTCGACAAACAGTCTGTAGCGACATCTATGGCGTCACTTAAGTACTAATCCTGCATCGCGCAATCAAAGTTCTCCGCGCGATTTGAATATATACGACAGCCCGAAATCATCTATCGGGCAGTAGCCCACCAGACATAACACCCGTCTGGCCGGAGGATTCTCCCTTTTCAACGGAGGTTTGTGGGACTTTACACTCTGTTTCGCATACCTCCAAACTGGTGACTCTCGACAAAGAACGTCAGCGCAGCCTTCGTGCAGCCACTACTTCGTGACGTCATCATCACTTCCTCAAGCTTTCGAGCAGCGAGCCATACAGCCGATTTCAAATCAATGTTGAATCGGTCGTAGGAGAACGGTTGCTGAATCGAGTCGCTCATATAAGCAGACCCTTAGAATTACGATCCGGTTTACTTAGCCAGCAGTACTCAATATTGCTGAGATTCTTTCGATACTATGTATAAAGTCACGTCTATACGGAAAACCTTTAAGCTTTAATTGATAGCTTCGTATCTACTTATTCCACTTATCTAAAATATGTATAAGGAAATCTTTTACTTACTTTCTTGCAGGATTTAGCTGGTCATAAACAAGAACCTTAATTCAAATAAGGAGCTAACTAGGAAAACATTAAAAAAAAAAACTGGGCAAGTGCGAGCCGGACTCGCGCCCTGAGGGTTCCGTACAAACTTACCCATGTAAACAGTTGAATTCCCGAATGGAGTCTCGAAGATTTTTCCGAATCGCAACTTTTTTGTTGTGACGTAACAACAAATTTACAGTTTGTAGATTTATTCCTATACCTGTGCTATAAGACCTGGTTTTATGCAAAATTTCAGGATTCTGGGTCAACGGGAAGTACCCTACGAATTTTGATTTCTTCGGGAGTGTCGAAATATACGTTTTTTGAGACATAATCGGCCGTATCTTTTTTTTTCGTTAACTTAGAAATTCGTTTCACAGCTTCAAGGGATCGCAGACATGATTATATGGTTTTGATCACAGAACAAAAAAGTACATAGAAGTGCCCCTACACTGGTTAAGCACGGGAACCAGTGTCGTCAAACTCACACATTTGCATATAAAATTGTCCATTACACACATAAAAAACAGTGATTTGATTGGCTACAAATTACAAACGGAACTTTTACAAATCATCTTCTTATTGCTTTCAAAAATTAAGTCTTATTACAACGAGTGAAAGTTGTTATTATTTGACATGACACAAACAATAAAGACGTTTTTCGTCCAAAAACTTTAAATAGACAAATTTACAACGAGTTCAGCTACTCAACGCTAGATGGCGCCGAAAACAATTCATGCTATTCTGAACGCTAGTGCCTTTGAAATAGATGTCATATTCCCATGGACATGTAATCTCATTTGCTACTCAACTAGAGATGTAGATATATATCGATATTTAAATATTGATGTTACGTAATTTATTCGGGTGAGCAATGTAATAATTATTTAACATCATACAAATGCTTACTAATGGAAAAGGTTGATCTTTAAAATATCAATGTTAAAGAGGTATGTTTTTATGTAAGGCTAGGGGGTAATCTTATTTTCATATAATCAAGTACAATGCGTTCCAAATAAGAATAGATCGATTGCCATTTTGTGACGTCACGTCATACTGTCAAATCGAAGAAATTGGGTAGGGTGAGCAAAACAAGAAATTTTTACAATTTAATTTATTTACGAATCGTGAACGATTAATATTATGTAATTATTTTCATTAACTATTATCTGCTGCCAGCGACTTCACCCGCCTGTAAGTAGAAAGTTATCCCGAGGGAACATACTTTCGTGATGTGGTCTACCCATGTACCAAGTTTTATTGAAATCCGTTCAGCCTTTCGAACGTGAAGAAGTAAAAGACAGTGATTAGCAAACCGCACTTACTTCGGATGGATGCAGATTACGTGTTGTT
Source organism: Mythimna impura (assembly GCA_905147345.3). Taxonomy (NCBI): domain Eukaryota; kingdom Metazoa; phylum Arthropoda; class Insecta; order Lepidoptera; family Noctuidae; genus Mythimna; species Mythimna impura. The sequence continues at coordinate 36,164 of CAJHVM030000012.1, forward strand.
ACAACCTCGAGATTTCTGTGCAATCTTGGTTAAATATTTATAAATTATACACGTGAACCATCCGACACAAATTTTGGATGATGGTGCCAGCCATGAAATGAAGAGTTAGAAATAAATAAAAATTATCGATACCAACCTACTTCACGGATGTGTCCCATCCCTAATTGAGTAGCGTCGAAGTTACTAGAATTTATGTTACGATTTTCTAGATGACGACCAAGTGAATTTAGACTTTGTTTCAATGAATATAAGGTTGTTTATAGTTTGCATTGAAGTCATAAAATGTGGAATTGTGATTAAAATCAAATATATTAAAAATTAACAAAGTTTAGTACTTACCGATGATACGATACACCTCCACAAGATACATTTTTTTTTCTGCTTTGGTTTTTGCAGGTCAAAACCGCACAATAAGGCATAATTTGTAATTATTCGGGTTTTTTTGATACAACCAATCGCGACAAGTATCTGACAGCGAATAAGCTAATTCTTGCACAGCTGTGCTTAATGTTGACACGCGTGCGATATCTGAGGGGCACTTCCCTACTTTTCTTTATTCCGTGGTTTTGATTTCAACTCGACGCCTCCACACGTTCCCGAGATAAAGGGTCCTGACAGACAGACAGACAGACGGACGGACGGACAACAAAGTGATCTTATAAGAGTTCCGTTTTTCCTTTTGAGATACGGAACACTAAAAAAGAAGCAAAAAAAAAATACAGTTATGTGCCTCACGGCTGTACCAAAATAGGTCCAGTTCAGCATCTTTTTCTTTTGTATGCAGTCCGAGGGTGACCGTGCTTTAGGTTTTATAGTCCTCTTAAGAAAATTTGAATTTCGCAGGCTACCCTATTTTTGTTTTTGTTGGGAAATCAGTCAATGACTTCTCCCACTCTAGAGTGATGCGAGAGGGCGTGTCAGACTTTTACTGACTAAAACCTACTCCTGTTTCTTCTTTGCTTTCGTTCCAGGGCTCCAGAGTTTTCATTCGCACAAGCCATGCCCCCAGTAGGCTTCGGCTCTGCTGGGCTCTTACGGCAAGTGCATAAAGTACCTACCCGGAAAACCACACTTCAAAATATACCTACGACAGACATATTTCAAAGACAAGGATATACGAAAGTTAGTTAGAAATATATTTAAATGTTATTTAGTAAATTATCCACTTCAATCAACTACAATTAATTATCACTATGCAGTCATGCATACAAATTAAATAATGCACGTTATTAATATGTCAAGAATTATTTCAGCAAACAGCTCTTACCTACTTGTTTTTTTTTTTTGAGGATTGTGTGAGGATTGATATGAAAGAAAAAGAAGTTAACGATAGCGTGACGGGTGACAGGACAGAATAGAAGAAAAACTGGTCAAGTGCGAGTCGAACTCGCGCACGAAGGGTTCCGTACAGCCCGTCACAAAATGGGGCAAAAAAAAAAAAGGTTTCTTGTATGAGAGTCCCCTTAAATATTAAATTCATTTTGTTTTTTAGTATTTGTTGTTATAGCATTAATACATCATCTGTGATCAACTGTCTAACTATCATAGCCTGGTGACCGACGTGCAGACAGACAGACGGACGGACAGCGGAGTCTTAGTAACAGGGTCCCGTTTTACCCTGGTTACGGAACCTAAAAAACACGGGACAAGGGAAGAAAATCGATGATGATAATTAAGACTGAATCACAGAATAAGAAATAGTACAAGTACAGAAATTGCACTCCGTGATAGCAAACATACGAATTTAAACCTACTAACAAAAAAGCTAATGTTCATAATACATTGCACGGCACGGACACGACCTTGATTTTATTAGCCTACCAGATCCAGTAGCGCTCCTAACAAATCAAAATGCACCGTAAGTCCACACGACGAGAGTTTCTTTTATTATGCCCGTTATGAACCTTTGAAAAAGCCGCTTCTGTTGTAGGGTTGTGAGTTGTGAGAAAACAAATCGTATTTATTAATCTTTGCTAATTGGTAGAAGAATACACTAAGATAACTAATACTATAATTATATGTACTAGATATTTGTTACCTATCAGTAATAAAAATGAAATGTGGAGGTAATACCTATTTGTTTTTACTTTATTAAATGATTTGTGACCGGAATCGTAGGTTATATAATAAAAGACAAACAAATAACATTAAGTATAATAGTCGAGGAGCTCGACGCATGTTTTTGACAAATAATAATTATTTTTGTAGTAATATTGTGAACACGATTATTTAAAAAACATTACCGCCGGCCGCCGCGCCAGCAAAAAATTACGAATCTAATAGTGAAAAATGATGATACGAAAAGCAACACGAATCGTCCTCGTGTCTATTAACTGCAACAATAACCTACCTGTTATACCTACATAATAATTATCATATAATAGCAAGAAATAAGAGCCACTTTAAGAGTGTTGACAATGTTATAATTACTTACCTTTCGGGATCCTTTGGAAGAGTAAAGAATGAAAAGTCCACATTTTTGTTGTTATTCATGCACCCATATGCTATGCAGTATCTTTTGCCTTTTTGCGTGCCCATATTTATAATAAAACCTCTGTAGAAATGCGAAAATATTTTTTGTTAGCGCGCGTCAAGCGGCATGCGGCAGTTCGAACACGCGTGTGACACTCAACTGAACTAGCCTCATAAAAGAGGCCCCGAGACGTAGGTAAGGATAAATTCAAGCCTAAAGTAAGGAGTGCACCAGGCCTGATTGAATGAATAAAAAAATAAGTTTGAAAGTGGCGCCAGTGACTGAAAAGTTGAAAGGGAATCGGTTGTCTTGGTATGGTCATGTGAAGAGGAGGGATGAAACGCATGTTACTAAAAGAGTTTACATGTCAATGGATGGACTGTGTGAGAAGTGATATGAAAGAAAAAGGAGTTAGTGATAGCGTGACGAATGACAGGACAGAATGGAAGAAAAAAACGTGTTGCGTCGACCCCAAATAAAACAGGACAAGGGCAGGAAGATGATGATGAATAAAAAAACTAAAAAATATAAAAATAAGATTTATTCAAATGCCAACATGATATTAGAACAGTATGTTACCATTATCAGACATCACCCAGTGACGGCTGGTACATAAAACACTATTTACTGTAAGACATCCTCTTATCACATGGAATACATAACTAATCAAACAAATTACTTAATTTTTTAAGAATGTTAACCATTTTTTTTACCTTGAAAAGATAATAGTTTAACGGGACTGGCTGTGTCATTATAACAACCTTGTCGCCGCCACACGTGCACACGTGCCCATGTGGTGGCGTGACTCGAATCACTGGCCACTTCCTCTCAAACCTGGCAGATTGCATATATCCCAGTTACAGCTGTGTGGGACGGCTTTCTGACCGCTTGAAGACGATCTCCCACCCGGAGTGTTTCGAGTGAGACATCGGACCTGAGAAGTTTTCCAAAAGTCAAATTCTAGGCCTACGGTTAACTCAAAATTCCACTCTCCACACACCACTTGAATTAATGATCTACCCAGGTCAGCCCTCATCGTATTTCTGCCTATTGGTATAGCATCTTCAGCACGGCTGGTTGCTAATATAGCACCCACAAATCCAACTTCAGCTGCGATACATTAGAAATACCGCGATGAATAGGTTAGGTTAGAATTTGGAACCCCTATGAGGCTAAATATGGTTTCATAGCGGAAAGAATTTAAAAGATATATACCTACGCGGTTTTTACACTTGAAGCAGTATGGTATCTACCCCTTCTTCATGTACCCAAGTCTCTTTGTAATTGGAATGGTAAACTGGCGATACGAAGGGACGTCGCTTTTCCTGATGGCTACAACCCGGGAATCTTTAAGTCAAGAGTGAATAGGTTACTTCTAGGTAAGCGCGTTCCATCGTCGACCGCATCGTCGCTTTCCATCAGGTGAGTTAGCGGTCAAGCGCGAACCTATCAAGAATAAAAAAAAAAAAAACGTCGCTTTGTAAAATTTTGAGTTCCACGTGCTGCGTTGACTGCACCGCCTCTAGTTGCTGGTAGAGTTGGAACTGGGCCCGCCGATCGGCTGTGAAGTGCACTAGCTTCTGACGTTTTATAAGTGCCAATGTAGGCCTATGTGAAATAAAAACTTTTGACTTTGACTTTGGACTAGATCACGCCAGTGCTACTGGAACCTTCTTTAGTCTAGGACAAACCTGAGAAAGTTTTCCACCTTGTCTTACGCCATAAAATTCCTGAACATTCTGGCCATTGATAAATCTGTTTCATTGCAGCTTACTGAGTTATCGTGAATATCTTATGTATTGTATTGTGTATTTAATATCTTGTGTATGTGTGTAGCATCGCATTTCTGATAAGATGATTATTACGAAATGTTAAAGAAATAAATAATAAGATAAACTAACAAAAAAATCCTGCGACAACTCAGCAGGTTAGACACTTGACTTTTCTGCAAGCTTTACCGTCAAACGCTAAGTACAAAATATATGGCAATGACATTATTATCTGTCACGTCACTTATCACGTGACCTCTCCGCAGGTAATGTCATTTGTTTGCAGCCTAAAGGTCTGAAATAGTTGAGAATTTTCACTGAGGGTTCAAAGGTTATTGGAACCGGAGAAGGAGCTTTCTCCAATGATGACAACAACTTCTTAATAAAAAGTTTAATACTGATATTCAAAAGAGTTGCTATAAACTTATATCTATCACAATAATACCCTGACTTAATCATTCAGGTACATTTACACAAAAAATGTACTAAAAATCATCAATCTTGTTTCTTAGTTTATCACAAATCCGAACTGTAAGTTCGGAATAATATTTTATTTGTACATTTTTAGATGGTTAATTTTATACACTCCTACTTGACACATTAATAAACCGAACCTTTTGTTCCATCATCCTGTATCAATGCCTAAATACATAAGCATAGTTTCAATTCCTTCATTCACTTCAAAGTATCCAATGATCACTTAGTTGTACTTTCCGAATACTGACTCTGACTTGTACTGCTAGAAAAGAATATAGGCGACTCTGGTGCATAAGCTGGAGTAGAAGCATGTGCAGCTTTATACGGTATTAGATCAGTATATTTGAAGAAGTTATGAAGAAGAGTCTGTTGATCCATCAACAATGTGTTTAAATGCCTTATCTCTTGGTCAATCTTCTTCATATTAAACGTTGCTTGATCTATTTTCTCCTGCATTCCTCTTATCTCTAAACTGAAGTTATGATCTTGAGCAAACTGACCCTCGTTTTTCAACTTCGATGTATATTTGTTTTTGTATAGAATCTCTTTGATAGATCTACCAGATTTCACTTTATTCAGCTGTGCCAACTCATATGCTGCCATCATAATGTCAGTAGGCAATCTTTTTTCTCTCGGGTTCAGAGGTTTTACACTCAGAATAACTTTACCAGCTTCTGGGGATACCAATGCCGTTCTGTATACGTATTTGTGAAGACATTTTGGAAGCCAGGCACTGAACATACCCATTTCTACGAACAAAATCAGCTTCGTCTGCCTTACTAATTTTGATAGACCAGCAGTTTTGCGCAGACCTTGGATATCATGGACAGCGATACCGACCAATAAATTCATAAGAATAATAGTGACAAACATAAGAAAAAGGATGAAAATAATTTGGGATGACAGCTCGAATATCAAAGGCGGGTCATCTTTCGCCGGATCGTTGATCAAGATATTCAAGTTTAACTCTCCTACCATCATTGACAATGTACTTATGAAACCCATCAAAGGATTTGAAAACATCTCCTCATTTGGGAACACAACGCAGAAGCAAATTGTGAAGCCCAGAAGAAGACACATATAAGCCAACAATAACTTCAAAAATTCTGTCAGCACTTTTTGATACATGGCCACGTAATCACCAAACATTGGAAGTTGGCCCATCATCAACATTAAATTGGTCCAAGCACCCAAGACTGCATACCCCCCGACATGGTTCTGCCAACTGTAATCATTATGTATTTTGTAAAGAGAAAACACAGATAGCAAGACAAACCATTCCATCAAATTCTCAAATGTTGTAAAGTATTGATAAAAACTTGAATATCCAGTTATCCCTGTGAGTTTCCGAAGAATCTCAAATGCCGTGATGGCCATTAGAACCCATCTTTCAAATTCTATTGGATTGTTTGTGAGAATAAAACCAAGCAACGATTGCTTCTGACAGAGTTCATTTAGGACACCATATTTCTCAGCGTATTTGCCTTTACAGGTTTTGACAACACCAGTCAACACGTAAATAGATAAAAACGACACGAAGAGAAAACAAAATATGAGTCTAGCCAAATAAAATTTCCTTATCTTCCTCCATTTCATAAACAAAAACGCGGAGCACAACGGATGTAGCAATATGTCTTTTTGACCTTCATCTATCAAACTGTTTAAATATGTAATCTCACGAGGATAAGAAAACTTCAACATTCTGCCAAAATCAAACTCGATTTGCACTTCCTCATTTGCTTCACTTGGTTGGTTAAGGGAAATGCCACAATCCAGATTATGTCTCAGAATAGCTAGTGATTTTGGAGTTTTCCTAGCAATAACACTTAAAGCTGTATGTCCTTTCTTCGATTTCGAAGTCACATCAGCACCAAGGAAAATAAGAGTCTCCACACATTGAGTTAAATTATCCATTGCAGCTAAGTGAAGTGGTGAATATCCGTATTCGTCTTTCTTGTTGACTTGAGCTCCCCAACTTACGAGCATGTCAATGATGTCACAGGCACGTTCTGCTCGACCAATGGCTGCATGCAATGGTGTCCTTTTGTCGTAGTCTTCAACATTTGGGTCTGCATTTCCATCTCTTAGAAGCACTTCAACACATTCAATACTCGAACACCTCGCAGCAAGATGTAAAGCTGTAAATCCTCTGTAATTCTTCGTGTTTGCTTTAGCACCTTCTGATAACAGTAACTCTATACATTCAGCGTAACCTCTAGCTGCCGCCAAGTGTATTGCAGTACATTCCTTATCTCTTTGTTTGGTCACACCGTTTACACTTATCTTTGTCTCTTTGAGTAAGAATGATAGACATCTTTGAGCACCAAGTTCAGCAGCTAGATGTAAGGCGTTTAATCCTCCTGAGGTAACGTATGCAGGGTCCACACCTTTTTCTATGAACAGTTCCATACATTCCACTGCATCGGCTCTCACTGAACAATGCACCAGGTTATCTTCACATCCAGCTCTTTGCACAACAGCGTGTAACGAAGCACCATTAGCAATCAGAATTTCAGCCACTTCTAGAGAATTACCAAACGCAGCACAATGGAGGGGCGCGAAGTATTTTGGAGCGAAGTCAACGTCTGCACCACGAGAGAGTAGGAAGACAGCTGCTCTTCCGGCACCACTGAATGCTGCCAGATGCAAAGCTGTCAGTCCAGCTGGTTCAGAGTAGTGAATATCGGCTCCTGCTTCTAAAATAGCTGGCAGCAATTCATCCCTAGCGAGAAAAGCAGCCCACAAAAGAGTCAAATCCACAACAACTTCAGGTGCAGAACTGATGTGTTCTCCAATATTATCCGTAGTTATCAAACCACACTCAACATCATCAAAGAATCTTGCAGCACCTAGCGTCAACGCTTTTTCACACAGACTTCTTCTGGCAGCTTCTTCGGTCAATCTGGCTTCAGGGTCTGGAGCAAGGACGTCGAAACTGTGGTACATATTAGGAGCATCTTCTGCTGGAGGTGACGGGCCCACGAAAAGGTATTCTTTTGCTTTGCCAGGCTCTCGGGCCGATTCCAAAAGATCGATGTTTTTGACATTTTTGATGTAGGTTGAGTTCAGTGGAAACTCTTCAGGTTCTCTAGGAGCTCTGGATCTGATGCTGCTAGCTCGGTAGCGGCTCCTTGTTGGTGTGGTGGGCGAGGGTGTCTGGAGAGGAGAAGGCCACCCCATCTCGCGGTACCCGAAGTTGTCCATAGCCTCAAAGCGACTGACTACCGACGCGGGTCTTATCTTATCGCCCATGTTGTTTCACAGCTCAGACTCACTGAGATGTGCTGACATTTTGATTTATGAAGCTATTTTTATTACTACGCGCAATTAAATAATGAGATTATTTTAGCTCTGCGTGGTTTTGTGGAAACGGTTTCAAGAGAACTGCCAGAGCTGTGTAAGCTTCATTCTTAGTGAAAAAGACAATTGTTTTTTTCTGTTTGTGGAGATTATGCGCCTTTTTATTTTTAGAAACTATCTATGCTATCTTTACTGTTGTCGGAAAGGTTACTTTATTACTCCATTTTTTTATTATGTAACAACAAACAAACAAGAACAAAATAGTGTTAATTTATCATAATCCTAAACTCACTTTTAAGAGTGACCAAAATGGATAATATTTACTCTCTGCTCACTTTTTTTAGTAGTAGTTAGTAGATGTCATCTATAATATAGCAAACTGTCTTGCACATAAATATATAATATAATGTAAATGTAACTATGAATACTGCAATACTAACATACTTTTTAAGATCTTTGTTACTAACGTTATGGACATCATTTTCGTCGGAAATAAATCTTTTTTTTGTTGTTATTATTCACTCTTGACTTAAAGATTCCCGGGCCATCAGGAAACAGACTCCGGCAAGGAATTCCACTTCTTAATGAATGTGTTCCCAAAACGTTTCGTGCGTATAGGTGGGATGGCCACCATGTACTTGTGGCGCATCGCCGTATGCCTGGTGGTCCAATGATGGAACGGGTTTGGCCTAATTAGGATATGCAAGTCTAACGTACACTCCCCGAAATGCAACCGACAGAAAACCGACAGGCTAGCAACTCGACGTCGATGCTCAAGACTTTGAAGCCTCGACTCGACGAGTGCAACATTGTCAATGATCCTCCTAGCTCGCCTCTCAATTGTCTCAAGTGCATCAAACTGGTATCGGGCAGATTCGTCCCAAAGAAGAGAGCAGTACTCCATACACGATCGAACATGCGCTTGATAAAGTTTGAGCAGCTGTTCCGGCGTGAAGTGTACTGTCTGACCTTTGCGAGGATTCCCAGCTTTTTTTGCAGCTAGTTGAGCCTGTGCTTTGATGTATAACCAGAAGTTGAGAGTTCACGTCAACGTAACACCAAGAAGATCAAAATGATCGGTTATCGGCACGGTTACACCCCAGAAAGTTAGAGCAGAGCAGAATTGGCTCCTTTTAGTGGAAAATAGACATGCCTGGGCCCCATTCAGAGACTGCCTCCAAGGACAAACTCAAGCGCTCAACCATAGCTTCTCAGAGAGACTGGATCTAACCCACGCGCTGAATATGTAACTCTCAGCAACAGTGCTCTCGTCTGCATACCCAAAGGTACCGGGCTTAAGCAGATCGTATAAAAAATGTATTTTATTTTTTATTTATAAACTACTTACAAGACGTACTTTTTCTTAGCCCCAAGAAATTCGGATGGATTCAATCGCAGCGGTACTTCATTTCATTAACACATCAGCGATTCTTCAATCAGAATGTCATAAAAATATACTCCCTTATCAGAGGAAAAGTCAGGAGCAATTAAAGTATGTGAAGTCTACGTTAACAAATGAAAAATCTTGCCTTTGTTTGAATTTCATCTTAAATAATTTTATCTGTAAACAAACAATAACACCTCAATATAAAAATTATCTTATTTTTTTAGGCTTTTCGGCTTAGAACCATTTGTTCCGTTACCACAGCTCGGGCTTACGTCATCACTTTTATAATATAATTTTCCAGTTTCATAAAAACATGCGTATGATAAAAAAAATGGTCAAACAACAATGTTTTGTTTTTGAAATGGAACGTTGGTGGCGATTCGATTTTCGAATTGTAAAAGAATTAAGAGCGATGGGTTCCCTAGTTAAATCCCGAGTGAAGCGAGGGATAAGTTCGTTTGTCATGCCAGACAGAAATGATCTCATAATATTTTAATTTACGGACGCGTCACGTTTAGACACATTTCGTTACATGAGAGAGAGAGAGAGAGAAATATCATTCTGTCCTGCTCTATATTATGAAGTTTCAATTCTGTCACGTGTAGCCTGTAGGTACGGCGCTCACGCCATTTTATTTCGGGCTAATTTACCGATCTAGTTTATTATATAGGCTTTCGTTATAGATACTAGTTATCTAATCATTCATATCAGTAGCAGTGCCTAGTATTAGTTAGTATCTAATCTAAAGACAGGATTTTCCCTAACCTTAGACTATTCATAGCCCTTTTTATTTAACGGGTAATCATCAAACATATCTCCCGCTTTAAGTAGAGCGATAGAAAATGTTTGACTTTCACGAACTAAAACCACACCTATGTTCCTTCGGTTGTCTTTTGCGTTCCAGGACCATGAGAGTATCGTTTTTAGAACCAATTCCATGGCCCTAGCATTGGCCCTATTGGGTCCCTACGGTTTGCAGACATCTCTGAGGCGCGTGAGGAACACTACGCGCCATCGACTATCGCGTCGATGACTATATAGGGTTCCGTTCTTATAGAACGAGCTGACAGCGAGCTGCCCTTTGCTCGTCGTCCGCGAGCTCGCGCCTAGGGTGGCCAGAGATCCCTCTGTGATTGTCGACACCCTGGGCGTCTCCTGTCGCGGCAGCTTAGTCGTGAGGATGTACGTTTCTTCACGGGCAGAAGGATGCGACCGCATACTTCCCTCTCGCTCCGGACCATAGCCTGCACAAGACCACCGCCGATTGCCTCCACGCAAACAAGGTGGTGCTCCACCCTAGCGGGGTAAACCTCTAACGTCTTTAGAAGCCTTGCACTCGGTTTTAGAATTGAGAATTTGTCAAACTACTCTCTCTAATACTAAATTTTATCAAGTGTTCATGAATTTTTTGGATCTGGGATCGACAATTTCAGAAACCAAGGGGTATACGCTCCATCCAAAAACTTTTGATGTAAAAATAACATGGTCATAAAGCTTCTATCAGTCTTAATCCATTTATGGCAGTTATCTAAGCGGATTAAGGATTAATCACGGTGAATAATACTGTCAAAGCCAATATTTCTATTTTATTTTTGCTAAATACTTGCAAAGACTTTGTCTTATTTGAGAGACCATTATCTCTCTTCCGATTCTTTCTTTCTTCCTTTGATTCTTTCTCTCGTCCTCTGACTTTTGCTCTGTCCGAGTTTGTAACAGAGTGTTTAGTGTAGCTTATTTCAACCTGACTGGCCGGTTGGTCTAGTGATTTGTGACCCTGACTGCTATGCTGGAGGTCGTAAGAAACGAAAATCATGCACGATGAATGACAATAATTCTCATTTACCCCACTACCGAGAATTGTGACAGATGACAGTACATCAACCTCGTGTTGCGATACTGCGCGAGCGCAAATATTTGTGACACGGACGGCGGTGTTACTTTGTTTTATCTCGGTGCTAAGGGATGCTTTACATTTTTCTTCAAAGCAAACATCAAGTACCCCTTTTGTGTCTCAAATACACTCCTATTTTTTAAATAGTACAAAAAAAAAAATTGGGCATACCTGTACCCGTTACTGATCATATTTATGTAGTCTAAAGTAAAAAAAACGAAATCGCAAAATTGTCCACGAAAATTTGTCATAATTGGTACGAGTAAATTCATAATTGAATCAATTTTTCATAACAATTGCTACTAGAAAATACTACGCGCAGTGTTTTTCCATTGTTTTTCATTCATAATCAATAGCCTGTACAATATTTCCATAAATTGAGTGACATTTACGCCAATAACTTTGCTGTTTATGAATATTATTTATTGAGACTTTACTTAAATAATAACAAGACCTTTTCTATTTGTACTAATTAAAAACTAGTGGTGTATATATATACTATATAAACTAGTGCTTGACTGCGATCCCACCTGATGATAATCAGTGATGCAATCGTTGATGGTAAATCGCACTAGTTTATTAAGAGCCTATTCACTCTAGCCCTGAAGACACCTAAATTATAATCTGACGGAATGACCGCTGCACGCAAATTGTTCCAATCCTTCGATTTACGCTGTATAAACTACGAGGCGAAACGCTTCGTCCGCACCGTGCCGGTGTCAACAACGGTGGACATTTGCCGTACGTTGGTATGTCCGATGGTAGCAAAGTGATGGCAACGAAACAGGATATCTATTAGCTACCCCACGTGTCATCATCATCATCATCATCATTTCAACCGAAAGACGTCCACTGCTGGGCATAGGCCTCCCCCAAGTGTCGCCACAATGAACGGTCCTGTGCGTCTTGCATCCATCGGACTCCCGCAACCGTTACCAAGTCATCGGTCTACCTTCTAGGAGGCCTTAAAACGCTACGTCTTCCGGTACGTGGTCGCCATTCCAGAACCTTTCGGCCCCAACGGCCATCCGTTCTGCGAGCAATGTGCCCTGCCCATTGCCACTTCAGTTTGGCGATTTTTCGTGCATAAGGAAACTCCGAGCATAGCCCTTATACCCCACGTGTATCACGAGTTTACAATAACCAACGTCACATATAGTCACTTGGAATTTATCAAAACTACAACCAACTGTCAATTATGCGTTCAATCGTGCGTTAACATACGTCACAAACGTCACATGTGAAGTGTCCTTAACGTTGTGTTATCACGCGACAGTATCATGGCGAAGTGTCAATTATATCTGTTTGCTGTTTCATATCACTTTCTATGCTGATTGAGACATGTGTGATATTATAGTATAGAATATCAGTCAAGGATTCTGCGTAATTAACATTGTTAGACCAACCCCTAGCCAAGTTACAGCCGTTTCGTGTCGAATTCTGTTCTCTAATCGGTAAAGCCTCAGTGTCAGCAATTGTAGAAAACGATAAGTTGGTAGCCATGTTGACGCACCTGAGTCGGCCGCTCGTAATACAATGTCGTTCTACAATAATAAAGGATGTAGCGTTGAACATTGTAGAAACGATAAAAATTGGTTCTATCATTTTGAACGATGTAACCTTTGCTACATATTTTCTATTCGTTGGTTCTGACCACGTGACTTAACGTTGAGGTGATGTCATTCCCATACATTTGATTAGTTTTCGACTAGCGTTAACGATTGCAGATTATCAACTTGGCTAGGGGTGTAGGTACCTTTTTATAAGGATCGGTATATTGGGCTGTGAAAAAGACAGATGAAAAATGATTGCTTGGAGCTGAGATGAGAATGTTAAGATCGAGGTGTGGTGTGACGAGAATGGATTAAGTGAGAAATGGGTACCTACAATAGAGGAAGTTTGAAAGTAGCGCCAGTGACTGAAAAGTTGAAAGTATATGGTCATGCGAAGAGGAGGGATAAATAAATAAATAAATAAATAATAAATAAAATTGTTTATTGACACAAAAAATTACATTTGTATTTAAGTATGCATAGTCTAAGGATATTTGTTACAATGTAAATGTACTGATACTGATTCCCAAACTAGGCCAGGAGCCTGTATCTTGGGAGACAGTGTTCAGTCGCAAAAAAGGTAAACAATACTGTTCGTACAATGGGTCGCTGTTTATACTTAAGTTATTGAACGCTAGCAATTTTATATCTGAGGGTGATTGAAAGTATGTCATGGTGTGTGTGTGAGTGTGCGCGCGCGCGCGTGTGTGTGTGTGTGTGTGTGTGTGTGTCGTGAGAAAGAGAGTGTATGTATGTGTGTGTGCATGCGTTGGAAAGTCGGATTTATATTATGTAATTAAGAAGGTCTTCGGTTGATAGATAGTCCAGTTGTTGAAGCCATTCTGTAACTTTTACTTTAACTTTACGTCTACTTATTGAAACGATGTTAAGTTTCTTATTTAAATCATTATATAGTTTAGCGCTTGTACTACGCGTTTGCCTTTTTGCGAAAGAGGTTCTACAGGTCACACGAGGGCATACAGACGATAAGCTGCGTTTGTTTGGGTTTGGGTTGGGCACATCTCGATGTTTTCTGAGGACAGCCTTCAAGATGAACAGCTGACGGACTGTGAGTACCTTACAGTTTGAATATAAGCTCACAGTCGGATATCTGTAAGGTTTATTTGTCATTACTTTAAGCACGGCTCTTTGTGCCCTCTCCAACTTAATGAGGTGCGTTTTAGCAGCTCCACCCCAGACCGTGATGCAGTATTGTATGACAGACTGGCATAGAGACAGATAGACTAGTATTAGATTGTCATGTGGTAGGACATCTCGTAGGGATTTAAAGACATGTATCAATCTCCTTACTCTTGTTGTGACTAAGTCTATCTGCTTGTTCCATTTCAGTCTGTGATCAATCTGTACGCCCAAGTATTTAACATCTTTGACTCGCGTAAGTTCTAGGCAGTTGCATTCGTTGCAATTTGCATGAGTGTGAGCTTTAATATAAAAGTTTTCTGGAGGATCGGTAATTTTGCTGAGAGAAAAAGCTATGTAGTTGGTCTTTGTTAAATTTAGTGTTAGGAGGTTATTAGTTAGCCAGTTCATAACTCTGGATAATGAGTATTCGGCACGCTCCTTTACAGTTTGCCAGTTTGGACCCCAAACAAGGATAGCAGTATCGTCTGCGTAGGTGAAGATGTTAGTATGAGGTAATTGGAGAGTGCAGAGATCGTTAATATATAAGAGGAATAGCGTGGGGCCCAAAACACTGCCCTGGGGCACACCGTAGCTCACTGTTTCCTCATCACTATAATAGCTCTCAATTTTAACTCGTTGTCTCCTATTTGTAAGGTAGTCTTTAGAGATTTTATGGGATAAACCTCTTACTCCTAGCTTTTGTAATTTTTTTAATAAAGTAGGAACATATACCGTATCGAATGCCTTTGAGAGGTCAAGAAAGATGCTTAAGCATCTATTTTTTGCGTCTAAGTTGTCGACAACGGTATTGGTCAAATCTGTTACAGCGTCCTCTGTGGATAGATTTGGGCGAAAACCATATTGATTTGGTGCCAGTATACTATATCTTTCCAGAAATGTTTTTAGTGCTCGATTAAGTATTTTCTCTAAAATCTTCGATAAGGCTGAGAGCACTGAAATAGGGCGATAATTATTAAGGCAATCCCTATCACCATTTTTAAAGATAGGATGTATAATCGACTTCTTAAAAACCTCTGGGAAAACGCCGCTATTCAAGGCAAGATTACAAATGTGCGTTATTATAGGTGTTAGTACCTGGCAATTTTTTCGGAGGACTTGAGAGGGAATATTATCCCATCCTGTAGCGCTGTCAGAACGAAGTTCTAACATTAATGCTTCAACATCGGTGTTCGTTACTTCTAAGATGACCAAAGAGCTGGATGGACTGTTTGGATCGAGTTCTTGTAGAGAGGTAGTTTTTGTATTAATGGTATCAGCGTTACAAATTTTCTCAGCTAAATTTTTACCAATATCTTTAAAGTAGGTGCAGACATGATTAGTAGACATTTTTGGGTTGTCCGATAATTTCAAAAGTTCTTTTGCACTGCTTTTTGTCTTCTGAGTGGTTGATATGTCTCTAACGGCTTTCCACAGGGCCTTTGGATCATTACCGGCATTTTGGATTTGTGATTTTTTAAAAGCAAGCTTTAATTTACAAAGGAGGTTATTGCAGAAATTGCGATATCGCGTATAAGTTAATTTTAGGATCATATTATCCGGTGCTTTTTTAGACTTCGAGTGGAGTCTATCGCGATTTCTAATACATTTTAGTAGTCCTGGCGACATCCAGGGTTTTAGAACTCGTTTGCTTCTGGAGACTGTAGATGTACTAGTGTGTTTCGCAATTGTGTTTGAGAGTAGTGTGACCAACATGTTAGATGCAACATTCGCGTCGGTAACTGCTAGAATGTCAGTGAAGTTGGTGTTTTCTAAATCCGCTTTGATACTTTCATAACACGTGCATGTTCTAGTATTAAGGTGTCGGTTGTGTGAAATGTTTTTATTTAGATATAAAATAATGGGCTGATGGTCAGTTATGTGGGATTCCAATATGAGTGTTGTAGTGGGAAAATCTGATTTTGTGAAAAAGTGGTCGAGACACGACTTAGCTCTAGTAGGCTGAGAATGCGTGGGAAAAAGGCCATGACTGGCATTAAGCGTTAGATATTCTTCACAGAATGGATCAGTTGAGGTCGTGCTTATGTCGATGTTCATGTCCCCTGCTAAAATAATGTTTTGAGTTTTTATATTATCGTATACGTCATTGAGACTGTTAATGAAGTTATTAAATTTTTCTTTGGATGCTGAAGAAGGGGATCGGTATATGGCTACCACACTGATACTGCGATCTATTTGACAAACGAGACAGTTTCCATCCTTGAATATTGGTTCGTTTACTTTGCACGTTAGATCTAATTTGGTGTAGATGATTATGCCATCATTCTGGTTTTGATTCAGTGTGGTATAATGAGACGTATATCCTTCAATGATAGGTAAGTTATTTACTTTTTGCAGCCAGCATTCCGTAAGTATTATTATATCTAAATTAACTTTAATGTCGGATATTAACATGCAGAGTTGATCAAAATTTTTATTTATACTTCTAATGTTTAAATGGAGTAGTGTAATGCCTCCTTTATTATTTATAAACAGTTTGCAGTCTTTCGGGAGACAAGTATATGACGTTGATGCCTCCAACGAGTCCAGGTCATTATTTATGTTGTTTATGTTAGCCATTTATAACTTTGAAAAACCCAAAACCTTAGCGAACTACAAAGTGAACTCCTTGTAAAAGAAAGTGTAAGCTGGTCATGGCATGTGAGAAGCCAACTGCGAGTGGGAATAGCATAAGAGTAAGAAAGGTTCCGTTGAAGAGAGTTTTTTTGTACATATTGTGTGTGTGATGAGTGTAAGTGTAGAGATGTAATTATAGTTAAGTTTGTAAGATATTTGTGTACATGATTAGTAATATACAACTTAAACATTATTATAAAGAAACTGTATATAAGTTTAAACAAATAAAAGCGTATACTAGTGATCAGTGAAGAAATAGGAACTAGTCACTGTTTTGGTTTCAGGTCCAACAGTGATTGTTCAGAGGAAATGAGTATCTGCTTTTCACCATGAGCTTTTCGAACAAAAATGTTGCCGTTAGAGGTCCAGCAGAACTGGTAGCCATGCTGCTTAGCAAATTCACGAGACTGGAAGAACAATTTTTTCAAGCTTGCCGGGAGATGATCGGCTAAAAACACTGGCTGTCTCTTACCGACGACGTTTATTTGTTCCGTGTTCAGTTTGTCCTCCACAGTTTTCTTGCTGTTATTATAATCACGCACGGCTGATATGATTTTTTGCTTCATTTGGACCGATTGAAACTCTGCGACTATGGGTCTTGTCAGTCCAGGTTTTCCAGGTATACGATAAATGTCCCGAAGATCAGATGGAGTGATGCTGGAGTCAACAACATGTCCAATTGCACAGATTGAGTTTGTAAGGTCCTCACTGGTCTCTTTTTCGGTGTGCGGAATGTTTCTTATTTCTATAGAAGAAGATCTTGATTTGAGTTGCAGATCCTGCACTTTCTTTTCGAGATTTTCAATACATTTTCGTTGTTCTAAACGCTCCTTTTGCAGGTTTTCTAAAAACGAATGATGAAACGCATGGTACTAAAAGAGTTATGAGTATACATGTGGACAAATGGAGAAGGAAAGGGAGGCCAAATAAAAGACGAATGGATTGTATGAGAAGTGATATTTAAGAAAAGGGAATTAGTGATAGTGTGACGGGTGACAGGACAAAATGGAAGAAAAAATAGGTGTTACGCTGACCCCAAAATAACATGGGATGATTATATATCTGTTTATAGAGAAGACCTTCAAAACCTTCTCACTGGGAGTGTGGAACATCAGCGCATAAAAAAGATCCCGTGACTTCTTAAAATACCAACCTGGAACTCCTTCTGTACAACGTCTATAATAAAGCATTATACGATAAAATAATAAAAACAAACATAAAATACTTTGTGTAAGTAGTCGATTGTTATAGTCGATCAGCCCCCCTCAGAATCAGCCCCCCTAGCCAAGTTACAATCGTTTGGCGCGAACGATACGATTGTAACTTGGCTAGGGGGGCAGGCGTGTTACACGTGTGCGTCGGTCTAATGTAGTTCTAGCTTTACTCTCCTATTCTTGCTGTGACTGTAAACAAGAACACTGTAACACGAAGGGGTAATCAACTCACCCATACGCACAAAACGTTTTGGGATCACATTCATTAAGCGTACAGCTAAAGAGTGGAATTTCCTGCCGGAATTTGTGTTTCCTGATAGCTACTGCTTGGGGGTCTTTAAGTGAATAGGTTACTTCTAGGCATGCGTGCTCCATCGTCGACCATATCGCAACTTTTTACCCGACTACGGAGGGTTATGATTTTGACAGGCTATGTATGTATGTGAGTATGTTCATCTGTTCCCTCATAGCTCCTAATCTACCAATCGGAACTCGACTTAAGAGGTATCGTTAGAACCGTCTTCATTGTCCGCTGAACATAGGCTACGTGACGTGTCACAAAACTCGACATGGCGCCCTCTAGCGGACAAAAAGTATGTGTTATAAAATAAAAATGGCGATAAATACGCCGTGTTTGGTATCATTTGAAAGGGCTACATTTGTAAATTTCGAAAATATTGCTCAAATTTAAAGTGACGCCCTCTAGCGGACCAAAAGTCATGTGTTAAGTTTAACACCAAAATTGTTTAAATAAAAATAAAGTAAAAAACTAAAACCCGACTACGACAAAAAAAAACGACGCTGAAAAAGTATGAAACAAGATTTTCATACTTAGAACAGAACAAAAAGAAAAACCGTAGTCACACGTTATTAAAGTGTTTCGGTTGGTACCTATAACGTGTGACTGCGGCTTTTCTTTTTGTTCTGTTCTAAGTATGAAAATCTTGTTTCATACTTTTTCAGCGTCGTTTTTTTTTGTCGTAGTCGGGTTTTCAACCTATATGGCCTCTTGGAGCACCACAACTGGCAGCTGATCTTCTCTTTATCTGATAGTATTACACACTGCCAACTATAGGATTGTTTGAAAGAGTCACCGAGGCCTTTGAACGCAAAGGGCAACTGAAGGTACAAGGATGTGTTTCTATCAGTAAAATTCTGACACTCTCACTCTCCATTCAGAGCGAGAGGAGTTATTCGATGTTTTACCCACCCCAAAATAAGTATGTACAGTTGTATATAACAACTCATTTGAAACTAAGTTCACTAAAATTATTATGTTTAAAAAATTAGACCAGAAATATAGTTTCTTCAATGAAAGCTTCAATACTTATTAAATCAAAAAGATGACCCTATTATTAGTATTGTTTTATCATCAACATTGTTCTAGAAACCAAATGTTACCTAATGGAACGTCCATTAATCACGTAAGGCTTGAAAGGGGGCAGAGGAGGTCACAAGGAGAAATGGGGGAGTAGTAAGTAATCACGCAATTTAGTTTTTATTTAATCTTTATGTACAGTGGAGGTACATAGACAGACTTAATGCAACAGTGCATTCTCTACCAGTCGACCTTTGGGTCCGAAAAATGACGCATGACCTTAAGTCACCGTCACTAGGCAACAATTACCCCGCTAAAGATAATATTTTAAAAGCTTTTAAAGTAAGATATTTATACAAAAAAAAATACACATAAATTTGTGTAGGAGGGAGAGAGGTATGTTTATCTAACTTTATGAATAACTAACTTTTGCTCGCGTTCATAAAATATAGCCTATGTCACTCAGGAATAAAGCAGCTTTCTATCGGTGGTAAAATTTTTGCCAGCGAACCAGTACTTTCAGAGATTACCTCCTACAAACAAAAAAATAAAAAAACAAACTTTATAATATTAGTGTGGATAATAATATTTTCGTTTATTTTTGTACTTAACACAATAATTTATTTATTTATTTTATTTAACAATTTATGTACACACAATAATAAATAGAAGAAAAGAACTTAACTGACCAACTCAGTTACAAATAAATATTGTATGTTACAAATAAAAATATTATTCAACATCGAGTCGATGTTATTCAAATGTTATTCAATATTAAATTCAATATTCCATAAAAAAAACTAGGTAAGTGCGAGTCAGACTCGCGCACTGAGGGTTCCGTACAAACTTACCCTTGGAAATAGTTCAATTCTCAAATGGAATCTTGAAGATTTTTCATAATCGCAAAGAAAATGTTTTTTTTTGTGACGTACTAGGCATGCCTTTTAAGTTCTGTCGTTTCCATATTTCCCGGCAATTTTGAATTTGGAACTGTTCTATATTCGAATGTGTAATGTGTAGTTCGATTTTTTTTTACAGCTTCAAGGGACCGCAGACCTCAGTATATGGTTTTAATTTCAATTCGATACCTCCACGCGTTCCCGAGATAAACTTCTGGTATTCTGGTCTTGACACACAGACAGACAAATGGACAACAAAGTGATCCTATAACGGTTCCGTTTTTTCCTTTTTCAGGTACGGAACTTAAAAAACATCACATAATTAATAGACGACCCCTGGTATTGTTTCTCTAATCTTTATCCACCTAACTGAACACAAATGGACATAATAAGCCGCCACCAGACAAGGATTTAGAAAGCTAAGACATCACATCACCATATCAGTTACTAAGTACCTAATCTCTTGGATATTCCACATTTTGCAGGTCGCCTCAATACGTCTGCTTACCTACCGATGAGGCTTACCGTAAAGGTATTTACAGCATCATTATCTATACTTAATCCTAGTTTATTTCACTATATTAAACCACGTCAATAGTCGTAGCTTGTTTCGTGAACGGGCCAGTGAGTTTAAACTAGTTTGGGTGCTGTTTAGTGATTACGATTTGTCGTTGATCGAATCGTAATCGTGTTGCTTTTTTTTTTAATTTGATTTACACTAGTACTTGACTGTGATCCCATCTGAAGGTAAGCAGTGAGCAATCGTTGATGGTGAGGAGCACTAGTTTATTAAGAGCTTCTTCACTCTAGCCTAGAAGACACCCAAATTATAATCGGATGGGAAGACCGCAGCAGACAAATTCTTCTAGTCCTTCGATGTACGCGGTATAAACGATGAGGCGAAACGCTTATTCCGGACCGTAGAGGTTTCAACATACGTAAGGGTGGATACTCACCGTACGTCGGGTTATCCGATGGTAGAAATGAGATGGCGGAATCAAGTCATGCAATTCCCGCGCACACTCTCCAAAATGCATCCTGTAAAACACCGAAAGGCTGGCTACCCTACACCTGTGCTCAAGGCTTTGAAAATTGGACTTAACCAAATTGCAATAAAAAAAAATATTGTATTTTATTGTATTTGCTTGCTGTCATTGCTTTGTTTATCATCTCTTTGCTCTTATAGGCGAGCCAGTTTAAACCTTAAATTGTGCCTACTGGTTCCTATTTTTTTTTATTGTTGATAGACTCGCGTTTAACCACTATCTCACCTGATGAAAAGTGTCAATGTTGTCAATGATGGAGCGCGCTCGCTTAGAAGTAATCAATTCACTCTTGATTTAAAAATCTCAAGGTTGTAGCTATCAGGTAACTCAAGATTCCAGCAGGGAATTCCCACTCCTTATCTGTACGCATAATTAATGTGTTCCCAAAACGTTTTGTGCGTATAGGTGAGATGTTCATCATGTACCGGTAGCGAATTTTTCTTTCCGAATTGATGGTCTTCTTTTCCGTCAAAGTATTTGGGCTTAGTTGGTGACCACATTTATAGCGGCGTCAGTCGCGTTTTATGGTCTTCCAAAGAGCAGGTGTAGGGACACTTTGGGTAGTCTAGTAAGTGGGCCATCGTTTGGTCATGAGCACCGCACTCACATTGGGTGTCGGAGGAGTCTCTAAACCCCATATCTTTTGATTATGGATAGGCTCGCATTTGACCACTATCTCACCTGAAGGAAAGCGATGATGTGGCCGACGATGGAGCATGATTGCCTAGAAGCAACCTATTCACCCTTGACTTAAAGACCCCTAGGTTATAGCTATCAGGAAACAGACTCCAGCAGGGAATTCCACTCCTTAGCTGTACGCATAATGAATGAGTTCCCAAAACGCTTTGTAAGTGTGGGATGGGATGTCCACCATGTACCAGTGGCGCAACGCCGTACGTCTTGTGGTCCGATGATGGAACGGACTTGGCGGAATTAAATTGTGCAATTCCAATGCACACACCCCGAAATGTCCAAGATCGAAAATCGATTTAGCCAGGTTGTGTTTGCAACGGCCTACTAGTCTATTGATCACTTTCCTTATAGGCCACTGCAGATCGCGTCCGAGTAATAGATTGGTTAAGAAGGATTAAAGTGGCAATTATGTTTTTCTTAACTTGTACGCTGTTCTTCTTTACAAAGTTGTTTCCGCTTCTGTCTCTTATTCCACTTACTCTTTCTGCGGTTTACACTAATAAAAAGAGCAATAAATAAGCTCTCGTTGTGATATTCAAGACAATTGAATCACCGAGAGATGAGCTTCTGAAGCTGACTAAGCGCTCTTCTGGTAGGTAGTCACAACTGTTGATTGTGGCTTTCATTAGGTGCCGTGGTTTGGAAGTTTTCTTAATACATTCTGCCCTTTCAACCTTCAAGCTATCATTTACCCCCTTTTCTTTTACATCATTCCACACAATGCTTTTTCGTCAAAATAGTCGTTGAATATAAACGGTCTCTCAACTTTCTACGTAGCAATGAAATGAAATAATATAGATTAAAATCATGTAGATAACTAATACAAACAATGATTATTACAGGACATTGAGTTTTATGTACTTTGGCGTAGTATTTAGTGTAATTTGATTGTACTCTAACATAATATCGGCCATTTTCTGGGTCTGGGGTGAAAGCTTGAGTTTGTAAACAAATTGTTGTACATTTGGTAAGGTCCGATAACTGGTTTGGGAAGGATTGTCCTTCCATTTAAGGCTATTTAGACTTTCAACTTTACACTATACATATAAACTAGTTTTTACCAGCGACTTTGCTTGAGTGAATGTTTAAAGTTATTCCAAATGAACATACTCCCGGGAAAACAGTATACCTACTTGCGTTTCCAGGATATGGTCTACCTGTGTGCCAAATTTCATCCAAATCCGTTCAGCCGTTTGAGCGTGAAGTGAAAGAGTAACAAACATATACACACATACACCACTTTGTGTTTTCATGATCGTCGGAACGCGCCACCACCGGGTTCTCAAATAACAGTAGAAGGGTTCACAGGGGACTGAGAGAGGACTCGTCCTCGACCTCGGTGAAATTTCGAGGAGCACTTCCGACGTCCGGCTCCCAAACTAGAGCAGGCCGGGGCTGCCCTCAAGTGGCTCCTGGCCATGGAGTTACTCCGCTGCCGCGACGAGTCGCGGCATGGCGAACAGAGTTCCAGCGAGATCTCATAACGATATGGCGACAGTGACTGTCGCAACCCAGTGCTAGGCAAGCCACAATCACTACGGTAAGTCCTCTCTTTGAAAGTCTCTCTTCAATTTTTTATTATTTAATAATTATTCACAATATTTTTGTTTATGAGGATTTTGTAGAATGTTGTATGCTTTTTCTTCATACCATCACTGCAATTGTTTATTTTTTTTTATATTTTTTTTTCAACACAATGTTCCATTGTTATGAAATTAAATGACTTATGACTTATGACTTATGAGTAGTTGCAGAGGCGCCACGGCTTCCTCACCTTCCGCATGACACAGGTCCTCACCGGACATGTTAAATAATGTCAAAACGATACAGGAGGTATTCCTAGTGTAAAAAAAATGTTAGCACAGATATGACCAATCTTGTTCGCTAGATGGTATTTATTATATACAATTTTGTATTATTATAAATATATTAATTTTTATTTAACTTCTTTATTATAATATGAATGTGAGAACACTGCGGATTCTACGGATTCATAGATTACTTTCTGTTTTGATCCACTTTTTATTATTGTTATTTTTATTACCTACGCTTTTGGGCCTACACTGTCTCACTGTCATATTGACTAGTCTACACTATCCTCTCATTCTACGTGTGAGAAAAAGTAGACCAACAAACAACAACAGTAGACAGACTAAAAGTAACTAATGTAAACATGGAGATTTTTGCCAGTTCTTCATATGAAACGACCAATTAGAACCATGCACAGCTTCTGACGTTTCATACCTAAAAAGATTATTCTCCAATATTTCCTAAGCATATCTTATGTAGAGACAGAAGACCTACTTGCTGTATGTAAATAAAACACGCCGTATCTTTAAAAAATAAGTTTTTATAATCATATTTGGACAAAACCAAAGTCATGGTAAACATCCACGTAGCACCCACTCCTATCAAGATCGGAGACTCTACACTCGAAGTTGTGTACGACTACGTTTACCTGGGACAGACGGTCCATTTGGGTAGGTCTAACATCGAGAAAGAGATCAATCGTCGAATCGATATCCGTGGTCGAAACCAACTTGGCTGGGCAGCGTTCGGAAAGCTGCGCGGTGTCTTCTCGTCCAATATACCATAGTTTAACAAGACGAAAGTCTATGACCAGTGCGCGTTGCCAGTGCCGATATATCTGACGCAGGCGGTTAAAAAGATATATGCCCATGTAGGCTTATGTAAAATAAAAACATTTTGATTTGATTCGGTTTTTGATTTCTTATTTTAACAATATTGCGACTTAAATGTGCATTTTTAAAGAATTGACCTTCTGTTATTTTAACCTACTCTATGTTAAACATCCAATTCAAGTTCACATAATTAGGTTCGCACTATTTATCAGCTAATCAGTGACAATTAATCGGACGGGTCAACCGAGCGGCCCCGAAGTGCCCCGAAGGTACCCGAAGTGACGCTGCGCCGGAGCACCGTTAATGACGCCGCTATGGTGATACTTGATACGGTGTGTATCGGTTATTAGAGTGTGATTAGATCGCTGATTAGGTGATAAGAGTGTGATGTGGACTGTTATTTTGCCGTCGAAAGCAAGACAAAACTTGGTAAATTATTCCGACGGTGTCTATAATGGTGACATTGTAAAGACGCTCAATAATTTCATCAACAATTTCCTCGCCCATATCTTTTATTTAGGACAAAAGGAACAAGAAAAGTGCGAGGAGAGGTATGCAAAAGCTTTATCTTGTACAGTTTACAAAACAAGCGATTTCAAATAAGCTGCTAGGAAACCCGTAGTCCTAGAACGCAAAGGGCAACTGAAGGACACAGGTGTGGTTTTAGTCAGTAAAAGTCTGACTGAATCAAAATTCATAGGGATTCTTCCCGTTGACCTAGAATCCTGAAATTTGGCATGAAGCAAGGTCTCATAGCACAAGTATAGGAAAAAATCAGAAAACTGTAAATTTGTAGCTATGTCACAAAAAAAAAAACTGTTTTTTGTGATTCGGTAAAATCTTCGTAACTCAATTCGGGAAACAATCCGACGCGGGCGGTAAAGAGGTAAACATTCTACACCATTTACAGTCAAATATAATCAAAAGTATTTTATACCAACGTGTCTACAAAACAGTTTAATGATAGCAATAATATACAAAATGCCGATGATCGTGGTTTAATATTACTGCATTCGTTTTATCTTTTGTACGCACATTAGAATTTATACAAATTATTACTGATAATATATTTACATACTAGCTTGCTGGTTGTCTCGCAACTATCCCTTACACATTCCTATTTTATGAGGTAATAAGTAATCTGTACTTATTCTCTTAGTCGTGTTTTTAAACTGTTTTATTTACATTTTTGTTTTTAAGAATTTTGCATCTTTCGTTGACGCCCGGCGCCATATTTCTGATTTAAAATGCTTGAGTAAGAAATTATCATTAGATAGCCAATAATTGTCATACATATGTTTGGATGCATCTTATTCAATCTTCCTTGCGATATATCCATTGCTCGTCGTCTGCACCTACGGTGGCCAGGAATTGCCCTGCGACTCCTGAAGCCCGGATCTCCTTCACTCGCACTACTGCTTCGCAGGAGGTGATCGCTCAGGTCATGGTCCGAAGTGAAAGGGAATGGGTAGCGGTCACATGAGAACAGCTGCTAGCAAAGGAGGAGGCCGCACGGCAATGGCCCCCGCGCTCAGCCGCCGAGATTCCGGTCCCGATTTCCGGCCACCGTAGGCGCGAGCTTGCGGATGGCGAGCAATGGGTAGCTCGCCGTCCGACCGTCTGGTAACCGTCCGGACCGAGCCCAAGTCGTCGACGGCGCGTAGTGTTCCACGCGCGCCTCAAGGAGATGTCAGCAACGTAGGGGCCCAGCAGGGTCGATGCCTACTGGGGCCAAGGGTCTGATTCTGAAAGGAAGACTCGGCCCTGGTACGAAAGGCAACGAAGGAACAGGAGTGTGTTTTTAGTTAGTAAAAGTTTGACACTGTCAACTGTCAAATTGTCAGTGGGAGCGGGGGATGTCATTAGATGATTTTCCCACCCGAAAAAAAAAGAAAAATATATATATAATCCAGGAAGTCTATGTTAAAATTGAATCTAGCATAAC
Source organism: Mythimna impura (assembly GCA_905147345.3). Classification (NCBI taxonomy): domain Eukaryota; kingdom Metazoa; phylum Arthropoda; class Insecta; order Lepidoptera; family Noctuidae; genus Mythimna; species Mythimna impura. Next base: position 62,548 of record CAJHVM030000012.1, read on the forward strand.
GATCCACTTCCAAAACTGACCTACTGACCTCTGTCCTGATGAAAACCACACCAAATACTAACATCTGTTGAATCGCTCCCAATACAATGTTATTTAATTTACTGTCTGAATTGATCCATTCCGTCTGCTTCCATATTGATTCACAAAATGTTATGAACGAAGGCAAACGAATGTTTATTTACAATCTCGTGTAAATTAAAATTTGAATGAAAACGTGATTTGTAAATGAGTCTGTTTTCTTTCATGTTAGACTATTTGCTACCAGTGGCTCCGCTTGCCTCGTGTAATTATTTCCTGCCATTCAATCAGTTTTACATTTCTTTAGCTGTTTTTTTTTCCTATTTTTAGGGTTCAGTACCACAAATGTTCTATTAATGATTTGATATTTTTCATAATATTTATTAGTTTATAAATTTAGCATACATATTTATTACATTATTATAAATAACTTATTTTATTTTTTCAGTATGAAGTATCTGTTATTTGTTTATTGTGCAAACCTACCACAGGGTTGTCTTTTTTAACCCAAAGATTGACTGGTAGAGAATGCTAAATTGTCCGTCCATCTGTCTGTCTGTCTGTCAGGACCGTTTATCTAGAAACGCGTGAAGGTATCGAGTTGAAATTAAAACCATATATTTAAGTCTGCGGTCCCTCGAAGCTGTGAAGAAATCAAACTTCTGAGTTAACGAAACAAAAAGATACGGTCGTTTATGTCGCAAAAAACGTGTATTTCGACACTCTCAAGGGAATCAAAATTCATAGGGTACTTCCCGTTGACTTAGAATCCTGAAACTTGGCATGTAGCAAAGTCTCATAGTACAAGTATAGGAAAAAATCTGAAAACGGTAAATTTTTAGTTACGTCACAAAAAAATAAAACGTTTTGCAATTCAGAAAAATCTTCGTAATTCAATACTGGAATTGAACTACTTTCATAGGTAAGTTAGTACGGAACCCTCAGTGCGCGAGTCTGACTCACACTTGACTGGTTTTTTTTTGTAGTAGCATAAGTCAGAATAAAAGTTGCTACCAGGCATCCATGTTTCATTCTAGGGAAAAAAAAATATTTTTTTTTCATCGTCAAGGCCAAATTATTATTCCATTTCTAGTTAGCTGTTGCCAGTGGCTTCGCCTGCGTCATTGTAGAAAATTATCACAAGGGAACATACTACTGGCTTAAAAAGTATCCTCTGCGCTATTCCAGGACATACCTAGTCCACCCGAGTGCCTATCCAATTCCGTTTAGCCATTCGAACGTGAAAAAGCAACAAACACACACACTCACAAACTTTTGTCTTCATAATATTAGTGTGATGTAATAGTGTGTGATAACCAGAGGTCGGAATTAGGTAGAGTTATTCATGTACTTACACTGACATTATACAGCGAAAGAATAAAGTAGATATGCCTCAAATCACGAGATTAATTTTAAAGAACAGATTTTTTTTATGACACAAAAATAGCAGAAAAAATTTCTTCCTGCATTAATGACGATTAGGAGGAAGTTTAAAATTAAATTTGTTAACCTCATCTCAGTTGACGTAGAGAGATCTTTTTCAATGAAAAATACTAATTAAAATTGTATTTTAATATCTTTGTTTTATTTGTCTTATCTATCTCTGAGGTTTTTTATTATTATTTATTTGTAATATTGTTGGTCACACGGGTTTTTTCATTAGAAATCCCGGGAAGATCCATATTAATATCAATATTTCGATCCAAGTACAAGAGATGTTTGCTTAGTCACGAATGTCGAAAATCATTACAAACAAAAATACAAATCTTTATTTTTATTTTATTTTTATTTATTTACATTTAAAAATACTAACTATAATTATAATAAAATAAAATAAATAATAATCAAAGTCAAAGTCAAATGTTTTAATTTCACATAGGCCAACATGACTTTTAAAACGTCAGAATAATAAAAACCCTACACATATTACAACTAAAACTAAAATATGGCGTCAAAAAACTCTTCCACATCGCTGTCGATTGGTAATGTATTGTAAGACTTGCGGCATTGCCACGCTGTATGGCAATGCTTATCCTCTGTCCGAGATAAAAGCCAGCCCTTGGGTCACGCGAAGTGTCAACTAGACGTTTTGACAGATCTTTATACAACTTGTGAGCACTCGGACCCCACTTTTTCTTTATTATATTATAATATAGATTACGATTCTTTCATTGACACCAGAAAGGAGCCCGACCTACCCTATATATTTTTGCAATAACATAAATATTATTACACAGAACACATTTTGTGTCTGAAGCGTAAGCATACGCTCTCTTTATTTCAGTCAGTACATCACTCTTTATATGTTTACTTATCCAAATCTGTTCATCCGTATCGTAAAATTGAGTTCATATTGTAAACATTGAAACTAAACCGATGACCTCATGAAGGCCTTGAAGTGGTCAAGGATTGGTCTTCTTCCGCTCTAGGATGGAGCAGGAAGGCGTGTCAGACTTTTACCAACTGAAACTAAACCTGTGTTCTTCAGAATTACCTTTGCGTTTCCTTCCAGATTTCCTTTTCAGTTGCTGATATCACTTGGAAACGCACGTGGATCACTCACTACGTGCCGTCGATGATTCGAGCTCGGTCCGGACGGTTACCGGACAGTCGGACGGTAAGCTACGCATTGCTCCTTGTCCGCAACCGTGCGATCACATTGCATTTCTTGATTTCGCTACATAGTTTAAAACAAAGTCGCTTTCTATGTACCTATATCGGTTTAGCTCCGGTACATGGTGGACATCCCACCTATACGCACGAAACGTTTTGGGAACACATTCATAGTGCGTACAGCTAAGGAGTGGAATTCCTTGCCGGAATCTGTTTTTCCTGATGGCTACAACCCGGGAATCTTTAAGTCAAGAGTGAATAGGTTACTTCTAGGTAAGCGCGCTCCATCGTCGACCGCATCTTCGCTTTCCATCAGGTGAGATAGCGGTCAAGCGCGAACCTATCAAGAATAAAAAAAAAAAAAAAAAAGCTGCTATTTCCTCCTAAATCACTCAACGGATTTTGATGCAGTTTTCACTAATAGAAAAGAGCGATAAACGATAAAAGTTTTTGTTTACAAAATATAACATAGTAAACGCACTTATACTGCTCGTTATATAGTCACATTATATATTGATGTTCAACTGTAGATATTTCCATAGTTTCATAATAATAATAATACTCGTAGTAGGTCCAAAAAAACAACATTGGTAACAAATAGTTTAAACAACACTACTTTAAACTCATCATCATCATTTCAGCCGATAGACGTCTACTGCTGGACATAGGCCTCCCCTAAATGTCGCAACAACGAACGGTCCTGTGCGTATCGCATCCATCGGATTCCCGCAACCTTCACCAGGTCATCGGTCCACCTTGTAGGGGGCCTTCCAACACTGCGTCTTCCGGTACGCGGTCACCACTCCAGAACCTTTCGGCCCCAACGGCCATCTGTTCTGCGAGCAATGTGCCCTGCCCATTGCCACTTAAGTTTGGCGATTCTTCGTGCTATGTCGGCAACCTTGGTTCTCCTGCGGATATCTTCATTTCTGATTCGATCACGCATAGCTCACCGAGCATAGCCCTTTCCATTGCCCTTTGGGTGACTTTGAGCCTTCTGATGAGGCCCATTGAGAGCGACCACGTTTCGGAACCATATGTCATCACTGGCAACACGTACTGGACCGTTCGCTACTTTAAACTATGTGCGGATAATGAGATCTTTTTTTATTATTATTATTGATAGGCCTGCGTTTAACCACTATCATATCATTAAAACCATTACAATAATATCGGAGCTATTAAAACCATCCGGCACAGTTAGTTTATGATACATTAATCACGTTGCCTGATAATTATTAATAACTTTCAACCACACGCGGCCGATGTAATTAATAACCAGTAGACGCCAACAGTTACCGGTTAGTGCGGGGGGAGGGAGACCTCGCGACTCGCGACCGACAGTTGCGCGTTAGATAGCATCAGAGAAGGTCACGTTGCACGTTTTTGTGCGGCCGCTCTTATCGTAACAGTGTTTTATATGAAGTTTAGTTTGATCTTGTTAAAATGGCCAATTTAGACGATATAAAAACACGATTCGACGAAGAAGTTCACAAAATTAAATCGGGAAAAGGAAAAAATCACCAGTTGTTCACAAAAGCGGAGTATTTTTCATTTTTGAATAAAGTGAATGCATCCAAGAATAAAGTTTCGCGCAAGACACCCGAGGAATATCAAAGGTTGTCAAGGTACGATGTGGTAGAAATTGACAATGTTCAAAGACTAGTTGTACCAAAGTTGAAGGCAAATGACAAATTGATTTTGTATACCTATTTAGAGGAAATTTTTGATATTATTCACGGAACTCATATTTCTATCAAACACGGTGGGCGAAATAAAATGATGAAGACACTAAAAAACGAATACAAAAATATCACCGTCGAAATAGTCATAATCTATTTGAATCTGTGTGAAATATGCCAGAAAAAAAGTAGTGTTCAGAAAAAGCCCATAAAAAGCAGTGAATTCATGTCAAGATGCCAAGTTGACATTTTCGATATGCAGTCTCAAGCAGATGGTGATTATAAATTTATAATGGTATATCAAGACCTTACCACAAAGTTTGTGCAACTCAAGGCACTAAAATCCGAAAGTCCTGAGGAAGTTGCGCACCATTTGTTAGATATCTTCACGATATTTGGAGCTCCATGTATATTGCATAGTGTTAATGGACGCGAATTTGTTCATAAAGTAATTAAAGAGTTGAGCCACATGTGGAATGAACTAAAAATCTTAAATGGAAAGCCCCAAAAAGTTTTGGTTGAAGCTGCTGATCCAGAAATCGAAAACATGGTATCCACGTGGTTAGAAACCAATAAGACAACAAAATGGGCGAAAGGATTAAAATTTATTCAGTTTATGAAAAATAAAACCCTCCATTCAAGCATAAAGCGAAGTCCTTACGAAGCCATGTTTGGACATAAAGCTACTTTGGGTTTGAAAACTTTGTTACCAGCAAAAACATTAGCAGATGTAAAAACTGAAGAAGATCTGGTAATCTCACAAGAAAAGCTTGATAAACACCCTGAACCTGAAAACACGGACAGTATCAAAGAAGAGTACAGTAGCGATGAGTATACAGATAATGACAGATATTTTGAAATTGTTGAACATCCTATAAAAATTGAACCCGAAAATTTTAATGAGAAGAATCGTCCGAATCCGACAAAAGATGAACTAATTGATAACAATTCCATGGATGTGAAGATCAATACATATTCACAAGAAACTCAGGAAGCTACAGATTCGCTGGAGAAGCAAGCAATAAGAGTGTCGAAACGTGCATACTCCAGTTCAGATTCAAATATAGAAGACCAATTTGTACCAATTAAGGTAGAAAGAACAAATTAAAGCCGATGTTTGATATTTTATGCTAAATTAGCTCCAATATTAGCATTTGTAGGATTGTGATAAATGTTGTTTTTTTTTTTAAATAAAATAAAAATGTTTTGTCATACAAATTGTGATATTTTATTTTGGTTTTATTAATTATTTGGCTCACTAAAAATTGACTACACGTATACGAAGATATGAGATACATAAAACTTATAGATTAGTGTATCAATTCCTTACAGGTGAGCACAACATGCGTCACTTTAATGTTAGCTGAAGCACAAAATAGATAGGTACAGAAGTCAATCTCATGTATGTACTTCACTTTTCATACCTACGCTCGGCGATCACGCTAGGGTCAGCGGGTGGTGTCAAACTGTCCGAGGGCAATCCGGGTGCGACTCCGACCGTCCGACGGCGCGTACTATTCCACACGCGCCTCAATGAGATATCAGCAAACCGTAGGGGCCCAGCAGGGTCGAAGCCTACTGGGGCTAAGGGTCTGCTTCTGAAAGGAAGACTCGGCCCTGATATGAAAGGCAACGAAGAAACGGGAGTGGGCTTTTAGTCAGTAAAATTCTGACACACCTTCCCGCTCCGCCCAAGAGCGAGGGATGTCATTGGATGATTTTACAACCTAAAAAAAATCATTCTTTTAAAATATTTGTTTCAAAAATTAAATTAATTTTAACAAAAATCGCAAATACAAAGAAATTAAATCGATTAAAATAAGTAAGTTTCAAATAAAGAATCAAGAAGGAGAAAATGTCAAGTAACAGAAAATGATTGCACAAACTGAAATGGCTTATGTGCACAAAAAAAAAAAATTGCGCCTACTTTTCCTCATTCGAATATTTGAAATGTAGCTAGAATTCTGTTTAATTTAATAACCAATAATGACGCTGCTTTAAAAAAAAAAAATACTTTTATTTTTCTATAAAATATTGTCCAATAAATGTCACGATAAAAAAGATGAAAAAAAAAACTAAAACCCGACTACGACAAAAAAAACGACGAAACTAAAAGTATGAAACAAGATTTCCAGGATGCTGAAATAAACAAGGTAAAAAGAAAAGCCGCAGTCACACGTTATAGGTAACAACCGAAACACTTTAATAACATGTGACTACGGCTTTTCTTTTTACCTTGTTTATTTCAGCATCCTGGAAATCTTGTTTCATACTTTTAGTTTCGTCGTTTTTTTGTCGTAGTCGGGTTTTAGTTTTTTTACTTTTTTTTTTATTTAAATTATTTTGGTGTTAAATCACTGTGCTTCTATACCATTTGCAAAAGCTAAATTTAAAATTTCTAATTAATAATGGTAAATTAATTTTTGTCCACCAGAGGGCGCCACATTGAATTTTGATGATATATTTTGATAAGTACCAGTGAAGCCCTTTCAAATGATATCAAACACGGTGTATTTATCTTAACATTTTTTTTAACACATGTCTTCTTGTCCGCTAGAGGGCGTCACTTTAAATTTAAACAATATTTTGGAAATGTACAAGTAAAGCCCTTTCAAATGATACCAAACACGGCGTATTTATCTCCATTTTTATTTTTTACACATTACTTTTTGTCCGCTAGAGGGCGCCATATCAAGTTTTGTGACACGTCACGTAACCTATGTTCAGCGGACAATTAAGACGGTTCTAACGATACCTCATACGTCGAGTTCCGATAAGTAGATTAGGAGCTATGTGGGAACAGATGAACAAACTCACATACATACATAGCCTGTCAAAATCATAACCCTCCGTAGTCTAGTAGTATAGGTAACAACCGAAACACTTTAATAACGTGTGACTACGGCTTTTCTTTTTACCTTGTTTATTTCAGCATCCTGGAAATCTTGTTTCATACTTTTAGTTTCGTCGTTTTTTTTGTCGTAGTCGGGTTTTAGTTTTTTTACTTTTTTTTTTATTTAATTTATTTTGGTGTTAAATCACTGTGCTTCTATACCATTTGCAAAAGCTAAATTTAAAATTTCTAATTAATAATGGTAAATTAATTTTTGTCCACCAGAGGGCGCCACATTGAATTTTGATGATATATTTTGATAAGTACCAGTGAAGCCCTTTCAAATGATATCAAACACGGTGTATTTATCTTAACATTTTTTTTAACACATGTCTTCTTGTCCGCTAGAGGGCGTCACTTTAAATTTGAACAATATTTTGGAAATGTACAAGTAAAGCCCTTTCAAATGATACCAAACACGGCGTATTTATCTCCATTTTTATTTTTTACACATTACTTTTTGTCCGCTAGAGGGCGCCATATCAAGTTTTGTGACACGTCACGTAACCTATGTTCAGCGGACAATTAAGACGGTTCTAACGATACCTCATACGTCGAGTTCCGATAAGTAGATTAGGAGCTATGTGGGAACAGATGAACAAACTCACATACATACATAGCCTGTCAAAATCATAACCCTCCGTAGTCGGGTAAAAATAAATAATCTAAACATGTCTGACATAGATACCTACATTAATTTATAATTTATAAATAAGTGACATTAGCAAACTAGTTGTTAGGTCACAATAGAAACGAGTCTAGAATCTAGACCCAGATTTATAGCATAATGTGGAATTATAATAGAAATGCAGTTTGGCCTTGTCTACTTATTATGACATATAAACCAAGCCCACAGCGTCAGAGAACTTATAAATTATGTATTTGCTTAATCCATGCATACTAAACACACTGGGACGCAGATGGAAGCTGTCTAATTGTCTATCTATCGTCCGGTAACCGTCCGGACCGAGCCTAAGACGTCGACGGCGCGTACTGTTCCGAAACGAAGGATCAGGAGTGGGCTTGTCAGTCTTACACACCCTCACGCACCGCCCAAGAGCGAGGGATATCATTGGATGATTTTCCCACCAAATACAGAGGCGGAATTAATGTCTTAGGCATATTCTCACGCCTCAGCCGTCGGGATCCCGACCCCGATTTCCAGCCACCATAGGCGTGGACTTGCGGACAACGAGCAATGGGGAGCTCGCCATCCGGCCATCCCGTAACCATCCAGACTGAGCCCGAGTCATCGACGCATGATGAAATGTCAGCAAAACCGTAGGGGATCCACAGGGCCGAAGCTTACTGGAGCCATAGGTTGACTTCCGAAATGGAAACCCAAATGCAAAAACGGAACTTAAGTGTGGTTTTAGTCAGTAAAAGTCTGACACGCCCTCGAGCGGGAGAAATCATTGGACGATTTCCCAACTTAAAAAAATGCCTTAGGCATTTCCAAAATAGTGGTAGGTAGGATAAACGCTTTTAAAAAAATACGCCTCACATACTCCTCCTCGGACAAGACACATTTTCTGTTGAATTCTTTTTTGTTATCTAGAGAAAATCAATTACAAAATTCATAAAACAACTATTGAGTATTGGGGCCACCCGCCTTAAATTTTGCCCACCTTCATTGTGCCGCTTTCTGTATTTTACGGGCTCGCCCCTAAATTACCACCACGGCCTATAAAATTAGCAGTCAGACAGTTTACCAAAACGCCTGTCTCATAAAAAAGAAATACTCCACCTTACCTGTCTACACCTGGCCAAACGAAACACTTTTACAAACGCAAATTGCTCATTCCCAATCGTACTAATATATTTATTTATAAACGCGAAAGTTTGTATGTATGTTCGTTACTCTTTCACGCAAAAACTACTGAATGGATTTCGATGAAACTTGGTACACGCATAGATCATGTCATGGAATAGCACATAGCAGAATTTTTACCCTGGGAGTATGTTCCCTTGGGATAATTATCAACTATCACGTGGACGAAGCTGCTGGCAGAAGCTAATCCTTTATATTTACCAAACAGTAATCAGAAATCAGAAACATTTATTTTAAATAGACCAATTACAGGCACTTTTGAATTGTCAAAATGTCGGTCAGTCAAAAAAAAGTGAAGCTAAATTGCACGTTCCAAAGCGTACCTAGGTCTCTACGGAGAAGAACGTGCAAGAAACTCCATGGACACTCTTATAAATCATATTATGAGTTACATAAATGTTGGTTACATATTTCTTGTCGCTTCTAATATGTGAGCACAATGTAGATAAGTAATAATAATTTAAAAAAACGAATTAAATTAAGCCACTGGCAGCTAAGAGATGACCAGTCTCAACTGACGGCACCCGTTCACGAGCATGACGCGTGCATCAGCCCCACGTAGCTCAACCATTTTGAAGGGAACTGAATGACCCAATAACACGTGCCACCATCAGCGAGACATTTGAGTGAGCATGACAAACTCTCAACTGCTATGCTCGTAATGTCAAACAAGTAGTAACCCAATAAAAATGCCGTTAATACTGTGTGCCCCGTCTAAATAAACACATCACTCCATTTCTCGCAGTCGGTTAAGTTCAATGCTCTAAGGTTGGGATACTGACCGCTTATGAGTCGGTCAGAAATAAACTCTGTTTATTATTAATTCTGGAGGCAGACCTACTTTAGTATGTGTAGTACGTTTGCATTACTTTGTAATTGTGAATTCTGTGGTTAGGCTATTGAAGAAAATTGATGATCTCGAATGTTTTTACTCATTAGACACAAAATCGACACAAAACACGTCTAAACCTACCAAAATCTCGATTAAAAATGAATTCATCTGGCCCTCTATGTCGATAAAAAATTATAACTAATTACCAGAGCTACTAAGAAAAGAAAAAAGGATTGCTGTTTTTACAAATAAATAAAAAAAAAACCGGGCAAGTGCGAGTCGGACTCTCGCACTGAGGGTTCCGTATAAACTTACCTAGGAAAACAGTTCAATTCCCGAATTGAGTTACGAAGATTTTTTCGAATCGAAAAACAAAAAAAGTTTTAAACTACAAATTTATTGTTTTCAGATTTTTTCCTATACTTGTGCTATGAGACCTTGTTTCATGCCAAATTTCAGGATTCTAGGTCAACGGAAAATACCCTATGAATTTTGATTCCCTTGAGAGTGTCGAAATTTGGTTTTTTGTGCCATAAACGGCCGTATTTTTTTTTTAATTAACTCAAAAGTTTGATTTTTTCACAGCTTCAAAAGATCACAGACCTGAGTATATGGTTTTAATTGCAACTCGATACCTTTACGCGTTCCCGAGATAAAGGGTCTTGACAGACAGACAGACCTACAGACGGACAACAAAGTGATCCTCTATGAGGGTTCCTTTTAAGGTACGTAACACTAAAAAAAGTCGTCAATACAAAGTGTAACACACTCGCCAACAGGACATTTAACAAAATGTGTGCCGTTCCGCGGACTAGTACAGTCATAGCAACACCGCAGTAAGCCAATCAAACCCTATCTCATTGATGAATGGTCGAACTGCACCATCTGCTGCAGATTTTAATTAAACTAGATCGATAAATGACTGGTTTTAGATGGAATATTCATGTGTTCCACTAAAAGCTAATGATATAAATATCAAGGATGCTATAGAGCTCCGAAACTAGTGGATAAAATAATAATAAGTAATAATAAGCTTTTATTTCGGACCTTTTATTTCGGACCATAGGTAACACTTACAACATTTATACAACACAAAACGAAAAATCAGTTTACAATTCACAATTAAACAAAAAAACATTAAAAAAAAAAAACAAAAAACTACACACATTTAGAAATGATATCCGAAATAAAAGAAATATCCGTAACCTTTTGTGACTGCTTTTTTTGTGAGGCAGCCTGCGTCAGGTGGCAGGGACCATCACCGGACACTGCTCCCTGAACAAACAATTCTTCACAATGAATATCACAGATAGCCCTCTGTGCAGAGGTTGCATGGAGTCAGAAGAAACTGTCGCGCATGTGCTCCTCGAGTGCACAGCCGTCAGTGAGATAAGAACACGAACCTTGGGAGCACCGAATTCACTGATGGACGCCCTGCGCAAACTGAAAAGACTCATCTGTTTCTGGAATGAGGTGGGCTGGTTGGAGTAAAGGCCGCCATGGCCCACGCACAATCGTCCGATAAGGACTAAGTGCGGAAACCAGACCACAAAGATAAGATTTAGTCCCGTCAAACGAATGTATAATCTAAACTAGAAATAGCGGAATCTGGCTATTTGTACAGCGTCACAGATTTTCCGTAAAAATTAAAGACACAGAAATGCTAATGTGAGAAATGTATAGTTAAAATAACTACAGGCGCCTTACCATAAACGTGCAGAGCTACAACACTTATTTTTGTGCTGCGTAAGTACGAACAACTTCGAGTGGACGACATGGTCAGTGCAGTTGTTGAGGAATTGGCTTGCTACGCTGCATTTTGCGGGTTCGATTTCTGAACGGAGCATATCTTTGATTACCGGTACTTGAACCATTGCTGTATGATGCATGTACTGAGCAATCGGAGTTTGTAAGTGTGAAGTGTGTGTATATTATGTGTGTGTACCAACTGTTTTTTAAATGTTATGTGTGTATTGCTTTCATATGTTGTGTGTGCATTGTTTTTATATGTTGTGTGTGTAAGAAAATCATTACTGATGTTGTATGATCCATGTTGGTCGAAATAAATTATATTATTATTATTATATGTATCAGTATATCTCGGAACCCTGAGATCCCGGACCTTTGGAAGGCGTACGAGGAGTCGAAACCAACTCGCAGAGGCCTTTTAGTCACTTTTAATGGAATGTGATACCAACCGACGATTATCCCTATGCACTAGCATAGCGCGTCCAAGGATATTATTATTATTATACATTTATTTATCTCAGCACCCTAAGGTCCTGGACCTTTGGAAGGCGTACGAGGAGCCGAAATCAACTCGCAGAGGCCCTTTTAGACGCTTTTATTGGAAAGTGGTACGAACCGGTGATTATCCCTGTACGCGCTATGCTAGTGCACCCAAGATCAACTCCCGGTTGTTGAAAAACTATTGCGATATATGGAGAACAAAGATAATAGGGCTATGGTTTTTGGAGTCTTAAGTGGACTGGTAACATGGAACTATGTTAAGACTATGGCCCCTGCCTGAACAACGTTATTAATATCCATCGAAAAAAGGCAGGGGGTGACTTGCACACTCAATAAATGGGCCCCCAAAAAACGGCCGCTAGCACGAAGTGACGTAGCAACAAGAGGGCAACATATTATTATTATTATATCGGATTTGTATGTACAGATACTTGTTCCGGGCATTTGTGTTTACATGTTTGTAGATACATACACTATACAAGAGTAATTCTTAGAATAAGGTATCTAATGTTTTTTTGTTTTTTAGGGACTATTATATGGTTTTCCGTGATAGATAAATTATAAAAAAAAAAAAAACTTTTTATTTCAGACATATTTGGTCCATATTACATACATTTTACATTTTCATTATTATTAGCATAGCATAGTCGTCCTTATAATGTTCCCACTGCTGGGACGCAGACCTCCTCTCTAGGAGAGGGAATGGGCCGTAATCCACCACGCGGACCCAGTGCGGGTTGGTGGATGTCACATGTCTTCGAATTTTTGGTTCTAGGACATGACGGTTTCCTCACGATGTTTTCCTTCACCGTTTTGAGAGAGGTGATGATGAAATAAATTACACAAAGTAATGCGCCTTACCGCTGTTACTACTAGGCCACCACTGCTCTCGATAGATAATGTTAATTGATGATTATGTTCTTACTAGAGACCCGCCCCAACTTGGCACGGGTATTAGAAATTTTCGAAATTCTCGGGTTTTTTCTACTATAAATATGCATGTATTATTACAAGTATAATATAATATAATATAAGTATAAATATATGACTGCCTCACAAATCGCTCTATCCATTGGTGTAAACCACACGAAAATCTGTTCAGGAGTTTTTGAGAAAATCGCGAACAGACAGACAAAGAGACGCGATGGGTGACTGTTTTGTAATATGTAAGGATATGTACCCAGAAATCGCACTGCGGGGTCGCGGCAGACCACGACGGAGATGGCGCATGAAGAGGTGACTAAGATGTCTTCAGGAATTGGCAAGTAGGGGCACAGAGCCCAGTACCGGATTAAGCCAGCGTGGGGCCTGTAGCAAATTCGACCAAGGGGCCCCTGTGTCATCATTCATCATCATTTCAGCCGAAAGACGTCCACTGCTGGACATAGGCCTCCCCCAAGCGTCGCCACAACGAACGGTCCTGTGCGTCTCGCATCCATCGGACTCCCGCAATCGTTACCAAGTCATCGGTCCACCTTGTAGGAGGCCTTCCAACGCTACGTCTTCCGGTACGTGGTCGCCATTCCAGAACCTTTCGGCCCCAACGGCCATCTGTTCTGCGAGCAATGTGCCCTGCCCATTGCCACTTTAGTTTGGCGATTCTTCGTGCTATGTCGGCAACCTTGGTTCTCCTGCGGATATCCTCATTCCTGATTCGATCACGCAAGGAAACTCCGAGCATAGCCCTCTCCATTGCCCTTTGGGTGACTTTAAGCCTTCTAATGAGGCCCATTGTAAGCGACCACGTTTCGGAGCCATATGTCATCACTGGCAACACGCACTGGTCATAGACTTTCGTCTTGAGACACTGTGGTATATTGGACGAGAAGACACCGCGCAGCTTCCCGAACGCTGCCCAGCCGAGTCGGATTCGACGATTGATCTCTTTCTCGAAGTTAGACCTTCCCAACTGGACCGTCTGTCCCAGGTAAACGTATTCGTCTACAACTTCGAGTGTAGAGTCCCCGACCTTGATAGGAGTGGGTGCTACATGGCTGTTTACCATGACTTTGGTTTTGTCCATGTTCATTTTAAGTCCCACCCTTTCGGAAGCTCTACTGAGGTCACCAAGCATTATACTGAGCTCTTCCGTAGTCTCAGCCATGACTACTATGTCGTCGGCAAACCGAAGGTGAGTGATGTACTCGCCATTGACATTAATGCCTAGCCCTCTCCATTCCAAAACCTTGAAGACATCCTCCATTGCTGCCGTGAACAGTTTCGGAGAAATAACGTCTCCCTGCCTCACACCCCGCTGCAAGAGGATAGGTTTCGAGGTCTGGTCTTGTAGTCGGACTGACATAGTGGCGTTTTTGTACAAACAATTCAGCACTTCGATATACCGATAGTCAATTTGGCACCGTTGGAGAGACTGCAGTACAGCCCAAGTTTCAATCGAATCAAAGGCTTTCTCGTAGTCCACAAACGCTAAGCAGAGAGGCTGATTATACTCCTCAGTCTTCTGTATAACCTGCCGCAGCGTATGTATGTGGTCCACGGTGCTGAAGCCTTTACGAAATCCGGCTTGTTCGGGAGGCTGGAAGTCGTCGAACCTGCGCGCGAGACGATTCGTGATGACTCTGGAAAACAGCTTGTAGACATGGCTCAGAAGCGAGATGGGCCTATAATTCTTAAGCAGGGCATTATCGCCCTTCTTAAAGAAGAGTACCACCACGCCTCTGCTCCACGCCTGTGGCGTTTTTCCCTCGAGTATGACGGAATCAAATAGCTTCTGAAGGGCCTTAAGGACCGGTTTTCCACCCGCCTTCAGGAGTTCGGCCGTAATTCCGTCCTCACCCGACGCCTTGTTGTTTTTCAGCTGCTTCAGAGCCATCCTAATCTCGTACAGGCTGACGTCCGGGATATCTTCGGTCTGTCCGTCTATTGGGCAAAGCCAGCTCACGAAACTGAAGACCGACGATGGCAGAGTCATATCCGCCAAATCGGAGCTTCTGGGAGAGATCGAGGCTTTTTATGGACAGTTATACACGTCTATCGCTAAACCCGCTGTAAATCTAGTGAACGACCCAAGAGCTAGATTGACTCGACACTATACCGAAGATATCCCGGCCCCTGTGTAGACCTATTAAATACTACTCATTCTTATCTCGATCACCAATAACCCCGTGGATTTGAAGATTGGATAAGATACGTGGAAAGTATGGTAATGAGGGAAATTTAGGAGAAATAATCAGCTGTATTCGGATTTGGATATATTTATATAGTTTGACTAGATTTTTTTGCGTTCAAGTACAGGATTCTCGAACACGCGGGGCACCCGAATGCGCAGGGCCTGTAGCATATGCTACCCTTGCTATATGGCTAATCCGCCACTGACAGAGCCTGGAGCAATGAAAGGAATGGAGCTCCCTCAATTCCTTTAATTCGTGGGACAGTATAGGTTAAGATATAATATAATGTGTTCATCGTATTATTTTTCTTGTTTTCAAGACGTATAGAAGTTAATTTTTTTCCAGTATTTGGGAACCTGTACCATAGTGTACAGCTTTGTTGTTGGCCTCGGATAAATCCTGAAAAGTGCACGTGGTTGTGCTGGATGGGCTGCATAGCAGGTGACGCATATCCCGTGCAGTGGCTCCACACTGTCACTGTGTTAGAGATGGAGGTAGACCCATGTGACCAAATTATTTATGCAGCGGCCAACCTGGGTCCGCAGTTGGTTAAGAGATTTCCAGATTGGCCAGTGTATCATTATATATTTTTTTTATTATGTCTATCACGTTTGACCACTATTTCACCTAATGATAAGCGATGACGTGCACGATTGCCTAGAAGTATCCTGTTCACACTATCATATAGCCAAGACTACCGTAGCTATCACTGCACCACAACCCTCTCACACAGGATGTAGTTTTTTGCATTTATTATGAGCTAACGTTCAGAAGTATGGTATCATAATTCAAATCTGAATGAAAAACTATTAATACGTAGAACGCAACTCTTTGCAGAAACCAAGCCTTGTAATTTTTACTTAATTTAGGTAACCACAGAACATGGAAAGCGCCGCGTGGATCCACCCCTCAAAAACGGTCGTTGTCAAAATTACAAAAGTAGCATCATCAGCATGACCGTGGAAGTGTGACGTCACAAGCTTATTAAAGTGGATCCGCGCGTGAGTGGGCGGAGTGCTTTATCAGACCCCTACCAAGTAAAACTATCCTGGTGTTCTCTGGTGTTTGGTTCGGTAAGACTGGTGTCTGAGTATCTGTACTTAACGACTCTTAAGATCTACAACATGACATCTGTTATATCCAACTACATAACGTGTATTCCGTGCTTTCGAAAGAGACACTACGGCTCTGGAACGCAAAGAACAACTGAAGTTATTTGATCACTAGCTTCGGCCAGCGGCTTCGCCTGCTTGAAAGTTGCCACACAAACTTTGGGCCAATTTGGATGAATTTTGGAAAATCCTCTCTTAGTGCTCACCTATACGTCATAAAAGACAACCTTATGCAAAATTTTATGCTCCTAGTCCCAATAGTTTTGGCTGTGCGTTGATATGTTAGTCAGACAGTTTTTTTCTTTTATATATATAGATAGACTAGCTTCTGGCAACGGCTTCGCCCGCGTAAAAGTAGGTTTCTTCATATAAATTTTGGACACCCATTTCATCCCCTTAGGGGTGGAGTTTCGTAAAATCCTTTCTTAGCGGATGTCTACACCCTATAAAGAACCTACCTGTCAAATTTTAAGTTTATAAGTAGGTGTTATAGTTTCGGAGATTTCGTGATTAATCAGTGAGTCGTATTTCGCTTATATATATTCGTATATTGATAAAAAATTAAAACTTCTTTTTCAAAAGCCTGCGGGACACTTTGGTAGAGATAGGTCCATATGTAGTCAGTTTCTTCTTTTATATTATATAGATTTCGTACCCTCGAAATAAAATAAAATGGCAGTGACCTCTGAGGTGTCTTGTTACTCTGTGTAACTCTATCGATACATTGATCTAGATTTAAAAGTCGAGCAAAAGTGTTATTGGATTTTTCTATTAAAAAAAAACTTGTATCCTTAAGAGCAATCTGTGTAAAGCAAGGTATTGCGTTAATTGATAGACTGGCTAGTCGACGAGTTCTAATTATAATTATTTTTTTATATTGAATACTCCTTCTGGGCCCATCGAGTCGCCGGCTGTTGTAGTTCGGTTGTAAGCGATGCAGATGATGGTGGCCGACGATGAAGCACGTTTGCCTAGAAGTAACCTATTCACTCTTGATTTAAAGACCCCTAGGTTGTACTCCACTCCTTAGCTATACGCACAATAAATGTATTAGAATATATCTGAGGAAAAACCCTTATGATGTCAAGACACTGCATCCTGGCAACAAGCCTCAGAACTTGGGTTTTGTTGTAGAATGGCTTGCGAATAACATACATATTAGGGGTTAAAGTATGAAATTGCCGTTTTTTAAACGGGTTGCTTTGAATTGTTATATCTTTGGATTGACTTGGAATTATAAGTTCAAATAAACTTTATATTAAAGGTACGTTATTCTTTTTTCAAAATTAGGTATTTATTGGTTTCTTTGTGTTTTGTATTTTCTGTAATATCGCAGTACTTGTCTTGTCTGAAATGATGATAACGACCAATGTTGGCATGTTGATGAGATCAATCTCTCGGAAAGATTATTCTAATTAAAGAATGACTGAATCTAACCTCACCAAAGAAAAATAAATTTTGTATCCTATTTCTAGTAAATCTTAACTGTTTAGCTGTTCTGTATAAATTCACAAAGGCTTGGCCATCATCATTGAAAAGACTCCCTATTTCTGTATTATTTATCAGAAGAAAACCTAAAATATCCTAAGCATAATTTTCGAGATTACTTTGGTTTTTTAGAATTTCGCCTTTAAATCTCTAATCATTCGAGGTATACAAAAACGATCATCATCTAGGTTTTTCTAAAAGTACTAAATTAATTAATTAATTAGTAGTAGGGCCCCCTTGGTCGAATTTGCTACAGGCCCCGTGCCGGCTTAATCCGGCACTGGCGACTAAATGGCGTTATGTGAAAGTTCTGGAATATTATATTATTATTATTACTTATCGGCACTATATCTTAAAAACGGCAGCGCGACTCATACGTACATTATCCATATATAAAGCAAAAACACAACTACAAACTGAGTCCGACCGAATCGATGTCGAAAACAAACAATTGACTGTAAACCGACGTGCAATCAAATCCTTACATTCCATGTGTTATACTCGAAATAAACTAAATGCAGTACAGGTGGCATAGAAGGTCGAGTCTGCGAGGTTTTCGAACTGACCCTCTGGGAATTCATTCATTCGTTGTTCTACTTTGTCTGTCTTTGTCTTGGTGGTAAGAGAAACTAGTAACCTATTATAATAATATAATACTTATAATATGATATTCACACAACGCCGTCTAGTCCCAAGCCAAGCATAGCTTGTGTTATGAGTACTAGATAACTGACAAACATACTTAAATATTTCTAAATACATACATGTTATAGATAAATTACACCCGGATACAGAACAAATGATTGTGTTCATCACACAAATATTTGTCCTGGGTGGGAATCGAACCCACGACCTCTGGCATAGCAGTCAGGGCCACTAAACATTAGACCAACAGGCCAGTCGAAAAATTAACGGTTAATAATATAAACAGTCACATTTATATACTTTAGATCACCATATTATTATAAAAGCGAAAATTTGTGAGTGTGATGGTGTTCACCACACTCGAACGGCTGAATGGATTTCGGTAAAACTTGGAGCACGGGTAAACCATGACGAGTAACCTCATATTTTTTTTTCACGATTTTCTTCTTTTAGGCGGGCAAAGTCGGTGGTGTAGCTCGTTTATCTATAGTATATATAAAAGGACAAACTGACAGACTGACATATCAAAGCACAGCCGAAACTACTGGGACTAGGAACATCAAATTATGTACAAGGCTTCCTTTTATGAAGTAGGCGAGTACTGAGAGAGGATTTCCAAAATTCACCCCCTAAAGAAGTGAAACAGGGGTCCAAAGTTTGTATGGAGAAACGTTCATTCACGCGGGCGAAACCGGTGGCAGAAGCTAATTATAAATACGAGAACAGAAGAACTGCATATTTCTATGAAAATTTCTTTAGCAGACCTGTGAAAGGAGGAGTTTTTTTTACTGTTTCATTGGATTTTTTATTTTATTTATTTGTTTTAATCCTCTTTACAGGCCTTAAAACCTAATGCGACAGTGCAGATAACAACTATACTTAAACTTAAATATACATTTATGTAGTCTAGCCTAAACATTCCTACATCTAGCCTAAACATACATCTATGTAGTCCTTCCTTTACAAAGGAGGCGGCCGATCGCGTGAGGCAGCGGACCGTAGGCGCGGGCTTGCGGACGGCGAGCAATGGGTGGCTCGCCGTCTGACCGTCCGGTAACCGTCCGGACCGAGCCCAAGTCATCGACGGCACGTGCTGTTCCACGCGCGCCTCAAGGAGATGTCAGCTACTGTAGGGGCCCAGCAGGGTCGAAGCCTACTAGGGCCAAGGGTCTGATTCTGAAATTAAGACTCGGCCCTGGTACGAAAGGTAACGAAGGAACAGGAGTGGATTTTTATTCAGTAAAAGTCTGACACTATCTCCCGCCCCGCCCAAGAGCGGGGGATGTCATAAGATGATTTTCCCACCGGAAAAACAAAATGTACTCCTTCCTCCTTAGATATATCTGCATTTTCTCTCACTTGCCCTTCTGTAGTTCCAGCACTATGACGACTACCCATTTAGTTATTTACGTATAAAGCAAAGACTGTAGGTCGTAAAGCACCATTGTTACCCGCACGTGCCACTCAATAACACTCGTCATGTTTACGACGGCTTCAGTTTTCATGGCAGCTTCAACACCCTTGGTAAGCCCTGATGTGCCATAGAACTTGGAAAAATCAAAAACTGAAATAAAAAGGTCGACTGCTCAGTATTTTTTTATTATTATTTCGTTTATTTTCTTTACAAACATCATTTATATTTTTTTAAATATTAACATGTAAAAACATTTAAAATATAAAAAAATTGTAGCCCACCGGTATCGGGAATAGGGTCCAAGCTACCGCTGGTCAGGACTCCTGAGAGAGAAACCTCCTAACAATACGCCCTGTCTCCAGGAGTACTTCTTCCTGCTTTCTGGATCAAGCCCTTGATCCAACTGCCCATCGCGAGCCTCCTCAGATGTTGGTCGAGGCTCTTGGCTGTTAGGCCATTGGCCGTCACGACTATCGGCACAATGATTGCTGTATCCACTTCCCACATGTCGATAACCCCGCGAGCTAAGTAAGTCAAGATACTTAGTTTGTTTATCCTTCTCAGCTTTCATGAGGTTCTCATAATGAGGAACCACTATATTGATGAACAATGCTTATTATTAGTAGGGTCGCGCTTGACCACATCTCAGCCGATGGTAAGCAAGGATGTGGTCGACAATGGAATAATAGTCAGTCTACTTTATCTACATTTTGATACAATTAGTGGAGAAAGTTTGTCATTGTGACCGAAGCGGAATTCGCCCGAACCGCATGCGAGGGTGTTATGGAGCCGAGTGCTGCAGTGACAAACCACGTGTATCAAACGACATTTTTCAATATACTAACGAAGATATAAATAAACGGAGGTTGACGCGCGACACGTAGGGATCGCTTAGCGCCCAGCCTGATACGATAAAAACAATAAATTGTAGCGGGGATGAGCTCACCCACTTTTCCGCACTAGTGCCGTAAACAGTAAATTACGTGCCTAAAAGCGGTAGGAATAGGAGCGGGTTTCCGAGCAAGTGTGTTGAAAAATTCTTAGTTCACAAAATCAGAAGTGAAGCATTATTTGCATCACAACATTCATCATCATCAATTCTGCTAAAAGACGGACACTGCAGGACTAGGGTTGCCAACTATACTGTTAAAAACAGTATTATACTGTTTTTGACTACATTATACTTTTTACTGTTGGACAAAAATAAAATGTATAAAATACTGTTTTCAGCATCAAAATGCTCCTAACTATATTCGTAAGTGTTACACTTAGACGCTCACATTACTTTTTTTTTATCAAATCACAATAATAAAGTTTCAAATCGAATCGAATTAGGTCCTCATTAATTTTAATTTTAGTTATAATTGTGAAATGAAGTTTTTAAAAAAGACTGTAAATTAATAAGTTGTGCAAAAAGCTGTAAAAAATATGTATTTAAAACATTTAACAAATAAAATACTGTTCATTTTTCTAAAATACTGTTTCATATTTTTCTCAGATCAAAAAATTCTTTATATCTTGTAAAAAAAGTTGGCAACCCTATGTAGGACCCAAGTGTTGCCATAAGGACCAGTCCTGTACGTCTCGCATCACAAAATTGTATTATCAAAAATATGTGACAGCACCATTAATGAATTCCTCGTTAAAAACAAGAGATAGCCGTACGATGGTCGGATGATTCACGAGAGGTTACTCCAGACCAGTGTGGGCGTCTGGTATTTACATTACATGGTATTGATATTTTTATCGTTGGAGCATTTTGTCATCTTATGGAAGATATGCTTGGTTATGTCATGGAGGTTTAAAGGAGATAAAAATAATTCTTTTCATTCTTAAAATTCGATGTTGATAGACTTTTTTTTTTTAGGTTTCAGTTCATAAGTTGGCAAAAACGAAACCCTTTAGGGATCACTTTGTTGTCCATCTGTCCGTCTGTCAAGACCGTTTTTCGCAGGAACGCGTGGAGGTATGAAGATTAAATTAATATGAAATACTCAAGACTGCTTGCTACATTCTAAGCCAACACAATCTAAAGATAAGACAATCGCTGCTTTATTATTATCTCTTTATTTATTTTCTATACATATTTTATATATTTTTAAATATTTCATAAAAACACATATAAAAAAAACATTTAAAAATATAAAAAATAGTAGTCCGCCGGTGTCGGGAGCAGGGTCCAAGCTACCGGTGGTTAGGGCTCCAGAGACAGGAACCTCCTCACAATCCGAGCCGTATCAAGGAGTACTGCCTTCTGTATCAGGCCCTTGATCCAACCGCGTAACGACAGCTTCGACAGATGGTCGTCGAAGCTTTTGGCTATAAGGCCATTGGCAGTCACAACAATCGGCACAATGACAGCCGAGTCCACATTCCACATGTCGACAACCTCGTGTGCTAAGTCGAGATATTTGATTTGTTTTTCTTTCTCAGCTTTCACGAGATTCTCGTCATGCGGGATGGTGACATCGACTATCATTGCGCGGCGCGCTAATCGGTCTATCACCACTATATCCGGCTTATTGGCTACAATAGTCCGGTCAGTAATGATAGACCGATCCCAGTACAACGTGACATGGTCATTTTCGAGAACTGGGTCGGGCACATACCTGTAATACGGTACCTCTGAATACACTAAGTTGTATTTCAAAGCAAGTTGCTGATGAATAATCCTGGCTACTTGGTTATGCCTGTGCAAGTACTCGCCGTTAGCCAGACGAGAACAACCAGAGATAATATGTCTGATAGACTCACCCGGACGATGGCATGCCCGACACACGTCAACCGTCCCGTCCTTCATTATATATCTCCGGTAGTTATTCGTCAAGATGACTTCGTCCATAATTGCACAGATAAAACCTTCAGTTTCCCCGAAGAGGTTGCTGAAACGTAGCCAGGCCACGGACGCTACAAAATCTACATCAGACTCATGAAGAGCCCGATAAAAGCGCCCGTGGAGCTCCTTACTTTTCCATACTTCCTTGCGGTCATCAGTTGTAAGTACAACAGGTTTGCGCCAGTTCTCTTTAGCCATGGACAGCGGGGTGAGTCCCTTGTCCACTGCGACCACATCGCGGTGCATACCCACATCGGTTTTATGAAAGTATTCTCTGAGGCTGCACACCTCGCGGTTGTGCAGGGTCTTCGTGTTTAAAAAACCTCGACCTCCACACTTCCGCGGGATGTACAGTCTCATTACAGACGACCGTGGGTGATGCATCCGGTTTGCGGTCAACAGTGTACGGACCCGCCTATCCAGAGCGTCTAACTCGGTCTGAGTCCATTTGAGTATGCCGAAAGAGTACATTAAGACCGGCATGACCCAACCATTGAAGGCGCGCACCTTATTTCCACCTGACAGAAGGCTATTTAATACCTTCTTCAGGCGGCCAAAGAAGCGCTCCTTCAACGATTGCTTCATGTCAGCAACGTTAATGCCTAACGCTTCCGACATACCCAAATACTTGTAGGTTTCGGTCGAGGAGAGAGATCTAAGGTGTATGGAATCTGAGAGTTGAATCCCCTCAGATTCCATAATCTCCCCTCGTTTTACATGCATGACTGCACATTTATCCACACCAAATTCCATCCTGATGGCACTACTAAAAGTTTCAGTTACCTTCAGTAGTTCCATCAGTCGTAACTTGTTTGGGGCAATGAGTTTCAGATCATCCATGTAAAGAAGGTGAGATAGAACCTGACCATCTCTTCTCAACCTATAGCCCAAGCCTGATTCCTCTAGCAGTGTGCTTAGAGGATTCAGGGCTAAGCAGAACCAAAGTGGACTCAGACTGTCGCCCTGGAATATTCCCCGTTTAATCCATATAGGCTCATCGTCCCTCCGGATTGATCGACATCCTGGATAGCGAAGGACTGTGTTCCATTGCCCCATACATGACTCAAGGAAGGTGCGTAGAGTTGCATCTATTTTATACAACTCCAATACCCTCATAAGCCAAGTATGTGGCACAGAGTCATAGGCCTTCTTATAATCTATCCAGCATGTCGACAAATCCTTGCGGGATCGACGAACCTGTTGGCTTATGGTCATGTCGATGAGGAGTAGCTCCTTAGTACCGCGAGACCCGTTCCTACATCCATTCTGAGAGGCAGACATAATTGAGTTATTATCAATGTGTTGGTTAATTTTCGTTCTCAGAATGGATGTAAGAAGTTTATAGACCGTCGACAAGCATGTTATCGGTCTATAATTCTTGGGTTCCGCAGTACTACCTGTCTTGTGGAGCAGATGGGTAACGCCAGTTGTTAGAAACTGAGGTAGCGACCCAGACTCTAAGGATGACTGGAATTGAGATGCCAAGAGCGCGTGTGAGCTGCTATACCATTTTAGCCAGAAGTTTTGCAGTCCGTCCGGTCCTGGAGACTTCCAATTCGGTAACGGACGGACTGCTCTGGCTACATCTGTTGGGCTAATGATTACCTTTTCCATTTCTGGTATAGCTTCGCACACGCGTTCGACTTCACGCATCCAACCATCCTCAGTGTGACAGACGGGCACCGACCAAATATTGCGCCAGAAAGCATTCGTGGCGACAGCATCTGGGCGGGTCACGTCGGTCACATTTTGTTCAGGTCGCTCCCAAGCTCTGTATACCCATCTCTCATCGCTCTGGAACATGCGATTCTGCGAGTACCGGTCGACTCGCCGCTTATACCGTCGAATACGGTTGGCCCATGCACAAACTTTCTGCTTCAGGAAGTCGATGCGCTCCGTGACACGAGATAAGTATTCTGGAGGGCTGATTCCAGTCCCCGAAAACGCTCGTCTCACGTAGCGCATCACACGTGGTCGTGTATTGCCCTCCCTGAAGCAGTATAGTTTACCAATGAGCGCTCTGGCCCCATCAATACGCTTCTCAATCCTACATTGCCAGGCAGGTGCGACAGACTTTGGTCGAGTAGCTCCGTCACAACTTGGTAGTTTTACGTTGGCTAAACGACATGCCGCAATAGCCCCGCAATAGAGGATCGAGTGCGTATCAGCGAGGTTTACGCTGCTCTCGAACACATTCTCAAGCAGCGAGTCCAGAGCACACACTAGCGCCCTATTTTTTTTGTGCATAGGTAACCGGGGAAGACGAGGTCTAAGATCGATCGGAGTTGATCTGTACTCGCGGAGTGCATCCTCCAGTGCGCTCCTCAGTCGATCGTTGCACTGGCTACTTACTGTGACAACCCTATCATCTGCTTCATCATCAACATGATTAGACTGCGGTAGAATTCCATCTGTAGCCCGTGGTGCCGCAGTCTGTGTTTGTATTGGAGTCGAGATGATACGGTTGCTCAGTACCTCTGAGCGCAGCCTATCAAGTGCGGCGTTATCCAATCTGTGATTTCGTTGGATAACCCGCACCTGATCCGATAATCGTTGGGTCGTGACGTTGACGGTTGGTTCCAGTACCTGAAACAGAGACAGCATCCTAACACGGTACGCAGTGAGGTTAGTTCCCCCCTCTGTAGACCCGTAATATGCGCGCATGACGTTCTCATTCATAGACTGAGTCCATCTCATGCGCTGCACACAACCACCGGCAGCGGGGACCCGGCTCGGGGCCGGTTGGCCCCTAGATCCCAAGCTCCTCGGTGGCCGGCCTCTCCCCGGCCGACGTACAGGTGTTGGCGACGTCGGCGGGGAAAAATACTCGTCGCTCGAGCTCGACGCAACTGCAGCCGCCGGTGACACTGGTGATTCGAGGTCCGGCGGCGGCGAGGCGGAGCTGAGCGGCGAGCCCGGGGGTCGATGGCGTGCGCGTCGGGCAGCTGCTCTAGTTAACATATTAACCCATTTCTTTCAATTCATTCCATTTCTGAGATTTCTTGTTGATTGTTAAGACGTCGTCAATGACAGACGTCATTCGGTTTTTTTTCTTCTATTTTATTTATTTATATGGTTATGGTGCGGATTTCTCTTGGTTTTCTTATTGTATTTTATTAGGCTTCTTTTGTGGTAAATTGTATCACAGTTTACAGGTAAAAAGTACGGGTTTATAAAATTTAAAATGGAATAGAAAAAAATATGACTTATGTTGCTAGAGTGTTGCCAGGTATTATTATTATTATTATTATTATTATTTACATCTTCTTCCTTGTCGGTATCACTCTTGATAGAGTGGTCGTGGTCACCACTTCAGGACCAACACCTGACCATCCATTGTAAACACACGTAAATAATTCTTCATAGTCATCATTTCTTTAAACTTAACCATGAACACACTGTGTGGGCTGCGAGATTATTCCAGACGATTATCTCGGCCCTGGTACACAAAAGGTAACTGAAAGAGCACACGTGGGCCCTCTCGCTCCACACAGAGCGGGAGAAGTCATTTGAAGGTGACGCTTTTTAAATCATATTGCAAGTCATTACAATCTAGAGGCCTGTGGTTTAATTACAACCAAAAGTCCTACAGTGCTCTGCTGATCCAGTACAACAATGCTGGTTGCGCCTATATTGCTTGGTAATTGCCGCGTAAAAATTAGTTCCGTAATTAGCCGCATAGAATTATATACCGCGTTTTGTTTGTATGACAACTTGCAACACTTCCCATTTTGCATCCTTTTCCTGCACAACCTCGACAGAAGGAGATCGCAGATATACTCGCTCGGTATCGCTCGCAACGCTAAGACGGCGTCCCGCGCATTTTGCAAGAAAAAATTGGTTATTGTAGAACTTATCCGCTAAAGACTCTAAAACCGCTAACGCTTTGTGCTTGAGAACTGGGCAGTGTTCTGTGAGTGTTATATCTCCTCGTCACTGGAGCAGGGGTCGCGAAATCCAGAGAACGGGCGCCGGCTGACACATGGACATCCCCGAGTTCAAAAGGTTAGTGCAGTTCCCTCCCATATACGAGCTGTTTTTCTCTGCTTCCTAATCCTGAACGGCTCCAATAAGATCCATCTACTGCAAGGTGCCAAGTACATGTCTGAGAAACGCTAATCCGCAAAAATACAGTCCACTTCCTATATTAGTAGTATATGCGCATCCAAATGCATTTAGAGCGCTGTTGCGTCTGCCTCGGTTTTGTAGCGCATCAACAATGTTTGTTGTGGCTCGCACTGACACTGCTGAACAGACTCCGTGGCAGCCCCAACAGTGTTTTACGTGATGTAGCCGAAAGGCAAGATAGCCCGCTTATAAGGGCACTTGTGGCACGTGTATTGCCGCGGTTTATAATTAAGTACTAACGTGGCAATAGCGCCAGCCTTTTGGGCACACTTCCAGTCGACAGCGATGCGGAGGAGTTTTATGACGCCATATTTTAGTTAGTAGTTATTTATTGCCTTAAGTATATATACAGTTTTAATTAGTTAAGTGTTTTTATTTATCTTGTTTTAGTAATTGAGAATAATCATCATCATATCAGCCGAAAGACGTCCACTGTTGGACATAGGCCTCCCCCAAAAGTCGCCACAATGAACGGTCCTGTGCGTCTCGCATCCATCGGATTCCTACCGTAGGCGCGGGCTTGCGGGCGGTGAGCAATGGGTAGCTCGCTGTCCGACCGTCCGGTAACCGTCCGGACCGAGCCCCAGTCGTCGATGGCGCGTAGTGTTCCACGCGCGCCTCAAGGAGATGTCAGCAACCGCAGGGGCCCAGCAAGGTCGAAACCTACTGGGGCCATGGGTGATGTGAAAGAGGACCCTGGGGCCCTGGAATGAGGCCAAAGAAGGAACAGGAGTGGGTTTTAGTCAGTAAAAGTCTGATAACGCCAAAGGGCAGGAGATGTCATTGGATGACATCCCACATTTAAAAAAAATCCATTGGATTCCCGAAACCCTTACCAGGTCATCCGTCCACTTAGTAGGAGGCCTTTCAAAGCTGCGTCTTCCAGTACGTGGTTAATATTCCAGAAAGTTCGGCCCCAACGGCCATCCGTGCTGCAAGCAATGTGCCCTGCCCATTGCCACTTAAGTTTGGCGATTCTTCGTGCTATGTCGGCAACCTTGGTTCTCCTGCAGATATCCTGATTCCTGATTTCATTGAGAATAATAATAACTCTTATAGATAAATTACACCTAGAAACAACAGATAATTCATTCATTTTCAAATATCTTTATTAAACATAAAAGTTAACAAAAGAATGTACTTACTTACCCCTAAGATACATTGACAAATAAATCTAAACACTTTCTAAGGCTAAAAATTCGCCTTTCAAAGTTTATTTTTTAAAATATTGTTTTTAAACACTGATGACAACATAAAATTTGGTTAAAATAACAATTTACAATGACATTTATGCAAATTATTTGGTTGACTTATAATTTTGCTGATTACTTGTGGGTGTGACACAGGGTTGCCAGATGCCGAATTTTTTATCTCGTACTAGGGCTGTCAAATATATCGTACTTTCAACACAAAATCTCGTAAAAGTATATAGGTATTTTAAAAATCTTAGACCTTAATTTAAGTACACTATGTACTATAATTAGCTAGCCTGGGGCAGGAATACCGCCAAATGAAAAATCATTACTCTAGGTGATTCATATTTTTAATAATTTTACCAAAATCTTCAAAAAATAAAACAAATTACTAGGTAATAAATGTCGTAGGTACTTGCTACTAGTACATCATTTTAATTATGGCTTTATTTGTTAGTGATATGTAATGTCAGGGGTATTGGTAAAATCATTTTCGTTTTTATTGTATAGTTTTTCATGTTGTTCTACTGATTCCGGATAACATTGTTAAAATCTCGTAAAAAAAGTGTACGAGATTTGTTTTTTCTCGTTTCTCGTACAGAGACTGCTAAATCTCGTAAAGTTACGAGATTTCTCGTAGGTACATCTGGCAACGCTGAGTGTGACAATAAAAAACAAAATATATAATCATAAACAGAGTTAACTGATCGCATGGTATACTGTACGAACTAGTAGTCGTGCGACCAGTCAATGCATTAGCGGCCGGAGCCTCCCTGCCGCCCGCGCTCCAATTCTACAGCGGCCGGGGCCGGGTCGGCAGCGAGCCTCTCGGGGGTCAAGTCACTGGTCGATTGCACATACGATAATAATATTGTTACTAAACTCATAGATCTTTCATCATCATCATCATCATTTCAGCCGAAAGACGTCCACTGTTGGACATAGGCCTCCCCCAAATGTTGCCACAAGGACCCGTCCTGTGCGTCTCGCATCCATCGGATTCCCACGACCCTCACCAGGTCATCGGTCCACCTTGTGGGAGGCCTTCCAACGCTGCGTCTTCTGGTACGTGGTCGCCACTCCAGAACTTTTCGTCCCCATCGACCATCTGTTCTGCGAACAATGTGCCCTGCCCACTACCACTTAAGTATATATATATATATCATAGATCTTTGTTGTCTGTTTATGAAATAAATTATTATTTGATGAAATGCCACCTAAAAAAAAAACTATGAACTGTAAACTTTTCAAACCTGTACGTATTTCTGTCCACACCCACATCAATGGAAATTTCCGATTTCCCTTTCAACTAATGACGATTTGTATTTTTGTATTTACATTAACAAAACACACGTTTGCATTCGCTCGACCAAGGTTGGAATGCAAAAAGTATTGAAAAAAACATATTTGTATCCGTGAGTCACTCGCAAAGCTTGGCGTGTGACATTTTGTCTGAACAAGCGACATTTGAGATACCTGATCTTAATGTTAATATAATTATGTATTATTAAGTCTATGAATCGAGCTGATGACACTATTTTTAACGCTAAATAAGTGTGAAGATTTGGGCATGTATAAAGTGCAAAGCTCGTTGTGTTCGGGTGACTAATAACCAGAAAATAAGAATAATGGCAAAGATGGATGATGAATGGTTGACTGGTAGAGATTGCCTTGTTGCATTAAGTCCGCCTATGTACCACTACTGTACATGAAGTTTAAATAAATAAATAAATAATGTTTTTTTTAGGTGGGAAATCATCCAATGACTTCTCTCGCTCTTGGATGGAGCAGGAGGGCGTGTGAGGCTTTTATTGACTAAAAACCCTCTTCTATGTTCCTTCTTTGCCTTGTGTTCCAGAGCCCCCGCTTTTCCTTTCAGAAGCGAACCCATGGCCCTAGTAGGTTTCGGCCCTGCTGGGCCCCTAGAGTTTGCTAAAATCTCCTAGACTACTACGCCCCGTCGACGACTCGCGCTCGATTCAGACGGTTAAAGGACGGCTGGACGGTGAGCTTCCAATTGCTCGCCGTCAGCAAGCCCATGCCTACGGTATCTCGAAATCGGGGTCGGGATCCTGGCGGCTGGGGCGAGAGGAAATCCGTTCCCTCACGCGTGCGACTGCCTCCATCTCTAGCATTACACCTTTAAATTAGCCATTATAAATAAAAAACTGGGCAAGTGCGAGTAGGACTTGCGCACTGAGGGTTCCGTACAAACTTACCTATGAAAAAAAGTTCAATTCCTGAATTGAGTTTCCTAAACTTGTGCTATTAGACCTTGCTCCATGCCAAATTTCAGGATTCTAAGTTCATTGGGAAGTACCCTATGAATTTTAATTCTCTTGAGGGTGTCAAAAATATACGTTTTTTGCCACATAAACCGAAGGTTCCGTTTTTTCCTTTTGAGGTACGCAACCCTAAAAAGAAATGTAAAAAAATCCGTCTATCGTCAACGTGAGCACACCTAATAATAATAAGGAGTGAAAACGGAGTGCGCCAACTGGACCCTAATATACTATGCCTCCGCTGTCCGTCCGTCAGTCCATCCGTCTGTCTGTCTGCCCGTCAGTCAACAGGCTGTGTCTCATAAACTACGTAAGAGGTGTAGAGTTAAATTTTCACAGAATATGTATTTCTATTGCCGCTACGTGCGAAAAACAGTAAATTACGTGCCTAAAAGCGGTAGGTATAATATTCCACAACTATCACACAACCCCGTCTAGTCCCAAGCTAAGCAGAGCTTGTGTTATGAGTACTAGACAACTGATAAACATACTTACATATTTCTAAATATATACATATTATAGATAGATTACACCCAGACACAGAACAAAATAATGATCGTGCTCATCACACAAACATTTGTCCCGGGTGGGAATCAAACCCACGACCTCCGGCATAGCAGTCAGGGCCACTAACCACTAGACCAATAGGCCAGTCAAAATATAAGAACGAATTTTCGAATAAGTGTATTAAATGTTTATAGATACCGAGATGGGAAGCTGCCGAAATGAAACTAAACCTGATTTATATAATAGAATAGAATAGAATAAACTTTATTGTACAACATAAAATTAACACAATTTATAAATATAGATACTTAAATCTATTATACAATGGCGGTCTTATCGCTAACAGCGATATCTTCCAGTCAACCTTAGGATGGATCGTAAGAACTTAAAATAATACAGTGGGTAGTCTGCGGTGTACTGCTAACCAATTGATTAGTCTCTATATAAATATAAAACACAATACATAACTATAAATATATACATACATATTATGAGTAATATGTTACACCACTTCATTAAAAAAGGGACGAAGAAAAGGAGAAAAAATAAGAATAAAGAATGGTTGGTAGAAGAAATTAAATTATGTAGATCCAGGATAGTGATAGAGAGAAAGAAAATGGATTTTAACTACATTAAAAATAAAATGAAAATATGATGTAAATAATGTGTAAGAATGAAAATTGTAGGTATAGTTAATGCAAATTAGTGTTTGTTTTCAGGACAAAAAATCTGCAATCATGTCATGTGACAATAGCTAGGTTGTAACCTAACTATTATCCTCATTATTTGTAAGTAATGATTTAATAAAGACAATTTGCACCTGCGCAAAAAAATAGGTAATATCTCAGCCTCCAGGCGAAGGTACAGTGATAAATAAGCCATTATAGTAATCAAAAATGTCTGCTCGGGTCTTAGACCTGACTAAAATTAGTCTCAGATTGTAGGAGACCTCTTTTTAGGTGTGAAATCATGTAATGACTTCTCTCGCTATATGGTTAATTCCGTCATTTAAATATTTCACAAAACTTGTTCCAGGAAATAAACGTGTTTTTATTTTAATCTTAGAAGTTTTTGGGAAAATATTTCGAATGTGCAAGGTTATATTTTCTTATTTTTTTTAATTTATGAGTATTCTGAGGTAGGCGGAACAGAGTGTAAAGCCCCGCAAACCTCCGTTGAAAAGGGAGGATCCTCCGACCAGGCGGGTGTTATGTCTGGTGGGCAACTGCCCGATAGATGATTTTCGGGCTACTCTATATGTTCTAATCGCGCAGAGAACTTTGATTGCGCGATGCAGGATTAGTTCTTATTTGACGCCATAGATGACGCTACATCACTCCCCTCCGAGATCGATGGTTCTTGATGCTTCTTGATGCGTGCCAGGCCAGTGGTAGGTTGGTTTCAG
The DNA here is from genome assembly GCA_905147345.3 of Mythimna impura. Classification (NCBI taxonomy): domain Eukaryota; kingdom Metazoa; phylum Arthropoda; class Insecta; order Lepidoptera; family Noctuidae; genus Mythimna; species Mythimna impura. Next base: position 94,808 of record CAJHVM030000012.1, read on the forward strand.
TGGGTTGGAACCCAATGCCGCATAGTTCTCGGAGAGTCGGAACTGTCTGCGGTGATGCCCCAGTGAGTCGGGGTGCTGCTATCCCAGTGAGTCGGGATGATGCCCCAGTGAGTCGAGGTGATGATGTCCCAGTGAGTCGGAATGATGCCCCAGTGAATCGGGGTGATGCTGCAAGCTCCAGTGAGTCGGAGTAGTGCTGCTGGCTCCAGTGAGTCGGAGCGGTGCTGTGCGATGTAGGGCTTGACTGCTGGCGTCGACCAGGAGAGGTTCTTCGTGGCTCTTCATGTGACTGGCTGAAGGTGCAGTGCTTCACCAAGGTCGCTGATGAGGCTGAGGGTGATGACCTGGTATGACCAGATAGGCATGCTTATTGTCAGGATACCCTTTAAAGCCGTGGGTGCTGGCTGTATAGCTCACTGCTCGAAAGCTTGAGGAAGTGATGATGACGTCACGAAGTAGTAGCTGCACGAAGGCTGCGCTGACGTCACTATATGTTCTAATCGCGCAGAGAACTTTAATTGCGCGATGCAGGATTAGTTCTTATGTGACGCCATAGATGTCGCTACAAGTATATTATGAAGGGCACGCAAAATAACAGATTTTCAGAGGTTTTTACTAGATTAGTCTTACACAAATTTATGATTACATTCGTAATCTCTAGGTTTTATATTATCTATAATATACACAAGATATCCGCGTTTCCAAAATATCTAGAGAAACATGTGTAATAACGTCATAATCACATAAGAGCGGTTGTATGAAATTTACCTCGGGAAGGACGCTCATAAGATGGGTCTACGCTAGAGGGGCCGCGCAAGAGCGGAGCACGAGCCGAGGTAAAATTCGTAGGTAGCCTAGACCCACCTTTATGTGACGAGTGACGGAGGAAACGGTTTAAATCATAATATAGTCAGATGACAAGTCGTAGTCGCCGTTGGGAGAAATAATATAGAAATAATCATGTTACGGAAATATTATAAACGCGAAAGTTTGAATGTATGGATGTTTGTTACTCTTTCACGCAAAAACTACTGAAGTCATTCCATATTCAAAAAAACATGTAAATATGAACTTAAAATATTATTTATATCTAAGTTGTATAAATGAATCCCTTTTTCTCTATTTTTCCTGGTCACGCTATAACTTAAGAACGGCTGGACCAATTTCAATAATTCTTTTTTGTTTTATTCACCAGCATACAGGGAAGGTTGTAGGGGAGGTAGGTAAGTAGCGTAGGGTAGGTAGGGTAGGGTAGAGTAGAGTAGAGTAGAGTAGGGTAGGGTAGAGTAGGGTGGAGTAGGGTAGAGTAGAGTTGAGTTGAGTAGAATAGTGTAGTCAGTTGACGGGAGCGAAGCCGCGGGCAGAAGCTAGTATGATACTATATTCAATAATAAAAAAATAAACTTGAAGAACCTTAATCCTGAGAACATTGGCAGAATGGATTTAACAACGGGACATGCGTCATTAAAAATGTCTATTGACAGTTTTCTAGACGCTACCGGCGCCGTAATCAATAAAGGATGTTTTAATTGCCTTAGGAAGCCATTTCAGTTTTCTACTTGCATTAGTTATTTGGCTATGAGATTCCTTACCTACATAACACGAAAAAACAAAAAAAAGCCTTAGAAATGGCTGAAAACCAGCATAAACTTTCACCCTAATCCTAGATTCCATCCGGAGGATACGGTGGAGCATACGGTGGAGGTGTGCCCCATTTGGGCACTTGGAGCACCGCCGAGTCCTCTTAATGGCAATCGGTGGTAGCAACCTCTCGCGCCGAGCCCAGGTACAGGCCATGGTTGGAAGCAGTAATGCTAGCGAAGGAGGCGACACTTCAGGGAACGGACTTCCTCACGCCTCAGCTGCCGGGACCCCGACCCCATTTTCCAGCCACCGTAGGCGTGGGTGAGTGGACGACGAGCAATGATCATTATACCTAGCAGAGTCGAAGCCTACTGGGGCCATGAGTAGTCCGAAAGGGAATCCCGGAGTCCTGGAACGCAAAGCAAAACAGGAACATAGGTGTGATTTTAGCCTGTGAAAGTCTGACCTCCTACTCCGCCCAAGAACGGGGATGTCATTGGATGATTTTCCCACCGAAAAAAAAAGGGTGGATATGTGAAAGTTGATATAGCTAAAAATGAGGTTACCACAGAGATGACAAGAATATATAGGTAGACATATTATGTACGTATGAAAGAAGAAGACAAATATGGGAAAAAAAGATGATGGTTTCAATAGATTTTGAAAACCTGGCAAAGCGAAAGCTTCAATATTAGTACCTATGGTAAGTTCGTAACAAGACACCATAAGGTATTAGCTTTAAAAAAAATCGAAAACTTTGGTAAAAATACGTCAAAAAAGTCTGACTCGTGAAGGATTTGAACCTCCGTCCTCCGATGATCAAGTGAATTTATAAATCGGTGCTCTAACCTAGAGGCAGTGGTGGCCGAGTGGTAACGGCCCCGACTTATGAGTTGTAGGTCGCGGGTTTAAACCCAACCAGGCACATTACTTTGTGTAATTTATTTCATCACCACTGCTCTCAAAACGGTGAAGGAAAACATCGTGAGGAAACCGGCATGTCCTAGAACCAAAAATTCGAAGACATGTGACGTCCACCAACCCGCACTGGGCCTGCGTGGTGGATTATGGCCCATTCCCTCTCCTAGAGAGGAGGCCTGAGTCCCAGCAGTGGGAACTTTAAAAGGCTGATTATGCTATGCTATTATGCTCTAACCTACTGAGCTAACGAATCTTGTTCTACAAGATCCAAAACTAGATGCACTATCGAGAAAACTACGCATTACTTTGACAAGAAGCCAAACAAATACGTCACTTTTCAATCAAATATTTTGAAATCGTCACGTAGCTACCATCAACGATAGCATCACTGCTTACCATCTGGTGGGATCGTCATCAAGCACTGGTTTATATAATTTAAAAAAAAAGGTAGGTATACATTGTAAAAGGCATTAGCATTCATGAAAACAAAGAGCATTTAACTTTTGTTTTCATGTATGCTTTAAACGTAAATATTACACAAAAATATACGTAGTAATTATCTTCATTTTCGCTTATTTATCTAAACTAATATTATAAAGAAGTAAAGTTTGTTTTTTTTTGTTTGTAGAAGGTAATCTCTGGAAGTACTTGTCCAATTGATAATTTTTTTCAAAAATCAATAGAAAGCTGTTTTATTCTTGAGTGACATAGGCTATATTTTAAGTACGCGGGCGAAGCCGCGGGCAAGAGCTAGTTAATCGCTTTGAAAAGTTCAATAACTTTGGTGAAAATTTGACGAAAAAGCATTGAATAAAACTAGCTAAAGTAGATGACAATTTCTCATGCTAGTGTCGAGTTTCAGAAGTTCTCAACTTTAAATTCTCACTTTCCGAAGATGGATGTAAAAAGCTTGCCAAAAACGGTTTAAAAAAAGTCTGACTCGTGAAGGATTTGAACCTCCGCCCTCCGATGGTCAAGTGAATTTATATATCGGTGCTCTAACCTACTGAGCTAACGAGTCTTGTTCAATATTATCAAAATCTTGATGCTCTATCTCCAATATGACGTACTCCTTTGGCATTCTACCAGAATTCTCTTCGCAAATGTAAACACAAAATTAGTAATGATTCATTTATCAGAAGAAGTACAAAAAACATGATGACGCAAACATACGTGAATTTCAGGGTCATGGTCAATGTCAGATGTTCAGGCACAGAATAAGTAATAATTATGTTCAGGAGTCCAAAATATTCTGGCGTACGTACCAGTGATAACTTTACAACGGACACCAATGGAAATAGTAGGTACTTAAGACAGAAAGTAAACTCTCATATTTTTATCCCTTGTTTTTAGGTGGGAAATTATGACTATATATGACTTCTCCCGCTTTTGGGCGGAGTTACCTAGTGCTCGTTGTCTGCAAGCCCACACCTACGGTGGCTGGAAATTGGGATCGGGGTCCCGGCAGCTGGGGCGTAAGGAGGGCTGTTCCTTCACGCGTGCAGTCGCCTGCCATTCCTCTTCGCTCGGACCATGGCCTGTACCAGAGACCGGCGCGAGAGGTCGTTGCCGCTGATCGCCGCACCGGGCCCACGAGGACACAACAGTGCTCCGTCCAAGCGGAACTTACCTCCAGCTTGTGGACGGACTTACCCTCATAATTATGGCATGCCCAAAACTTCTATACTTACGTTTATAATTCGAAATAATTTTAACTCATCACTTAAAATTCTGTTTTGCTTGTCATTTGGGTGGGTTTACCGTAATCACCACGCTTTGCAAGCGTGTTGGACCGCAGCAGTATGGTTGTTGCAATATGCAGAGAATTCTGCTGCCCATTCTCTGGTGTATCCCTTAGTCGCATCTTACGTCATCAAAGGGAAGATATGGGATGTGCTAGTCTGTATCTCGGACACCATACGGTACTAGGGAGACACAGCGTTGGCCTCACGATGGTCTCATGAATCCTATGGATGCGAGAAGCACAGGATCGGTCATTTTAGTGACACTTGAGAAAAGCCGAATAAATGAGGATCACCACCAACTCAGTTATACTCCATTCACAAAAGAGGTTCATAGAAGCAGCTATGCACAACATTTATTTTTCGAGATAAATTCAAACAATTTTAATAATTAATGGTTTCAATATAAATATTTTAACATTACCAACTTAGATAACAGGTAAATAAAATGTTTTTTTTTAAAATAAACATAACTTTATTTCGAACAATTTCACATTTTTTTTAAATGGCGTATCAACATGTTTCCTCCTAACAAAACATGAATTGTACACAATACAAGGCAATTAGATAATTATTTAACATTCAAACAAATAGAAATAACTAATATTATATAGTATAATGAAAAACGTTCCAGGTACTGACAACCCCTGCTTCTTTTAGGTTTTTAACATGAACACTAGTAGTAAGTAACAACTAAATAATTTATTTAATTAAAGGTCTCATAAATTCAGAAGATGGATAGTTCAAATGAATTCATTTAATTATAACAGTTGGTATATAAGTTGATTGTAATAAATTCAGCATCAATCTTAACTGTAATAAAGCACAATATACACATATTGTACTTTTATAACAAAGTATACCCTAAAACAACCTTTTTTAACTTCTGTCTAATGCTATCGTGAATTTTTTTATTTTTTTGGCGGCCCGAACCGCCTTACCCGCCCTTTTTTTAGCTCCAGCCAACCCTATGCTGGGTATAGGCTTCCTTATTTCTTGCTTCCTTCTTGGCATTTTGTGACCTTCTATATTTAAATTTTGTTTATGATGATGGCATTCCATTGCAACTTACAATAAGACGTTTATATACAAAACGGTCACTCAAAATACACAACGCTTAAGTCGATACCTATACTGTCTGTTTTAGGGTACACTTTGTAATAAAAGTACAATATACGTATATTGCGCTTTATTACAGTTAAGATTGATGCTGAATTTATTATAATCGACTTATATACCTACTGTTATACTTAAATGAATTCATTTGAACTATCCATCTTCTGAATTTATGAGGCCTTTAATTAAATAAATTATTGAGTTCTTACTTATACTACTAGTGTCCATGTTAAAAACCTAAAAGAAGCTGGGGTTGTCAGTGCCTGGAACGTTTTTCATTATACTATATAGTATTAGTTATTTCTATTTGTATTGTAAATGTAGTAGTGCCCTTAGTTTAGTCCATTCAGGGTAGTTATACTATAAAGAGTTATGTCAATAATGCTCTTTTCTTTCTGAGAGTTAAAAATTTCTAATATGAGAGAGAGACACAGCTATACAGGACAATTTGTTTTATCTCTTTTACGCGGCGGAATCTCGATGATAGTGACAAGACAAGTAAGAAAATCTCGACTATTTTGGTGGTCATTGCTAATCACTAAAAAATGGCATTTATGATAAAGATTTATAACAACTGTTCTGCTTTATTAAGAATAAGAATAAGAAATTTTATTTGCTCAAACAAGTTTATGCATACAGAATTAAAATAATACATGCATGCAAGATCTTAAATAAGAGTGACTCACGACATGTCTGCCATTTTTCATGGCGTGCAAATATCTTAGGTTCTATTATTATGAATTAATTAAATATTTTTAAAATTTTACACTTATACATTAAATATCACTCTGAATATTCAGAGAGCATCATATCTACATCTGGATGAAAATCTTTTCCCTTAAGATAATCCGAGCCGAACTTCATCAAACGATCATAAGCTTTCGTTTTTGGTGTTACCCCCATTAGACTTGTAATCAAAGATTTGATTTCTTTCTTAGCGCTTTTCGTCAGATTATGTTCCAACCTTATTATCAAGTTTTTCACAAATTCTTCAAAAATCTGCACAATATCGTCTCTTTTATAAGCTGCCCAATTTCTAATAGCATGAAGGAAATTATCAGTATCTATGGTTATCACATCATCCTCAATATTAAGTGCTTTATCAAAGATATCCAGAAGAAGTCTTGTAGCTTTAGTCTTCTTTTTAAATTCTTCACTACCACTCGTAACAGGTTTAAATCGTTGAGTTATTACTGCCCTAGCCAAACCGAAAAATTCTTTTGTGGCAAATAAATCTTTGGTAAAATTATCTAGTTTTGCCATAATTAATTTTCTGTCCTCCTTTTTAGTGAACTTGGCAATAATTTTGGCATTTTGTTTGAAGATTTGGGATAGTATTTTAAGAATAGTGAGAAATTGTGTGTCGTCAAGCATTAATATTTCGCTTATTATTTCCGAACCATAATCACTAATAGCAGGGTACTCTTTACAAACTTCGTATGTATTGCACACATATCTCATTATTTCCCTTTTGTATAGATAGCTACGCTTTAAAAGTTCTTTAGTAATTTTTTGAAAATGTTCTTGATATTTTTGATTTTCTTGCATAATAATGTCGTTTAATAATTTCTTCTGTCCCTCAAACAGCAATCGGCACGATGTTTCGACCATATCTAGATATAGTAAATCTCTGTCAGCATCGTACTGGTTTTTTTTAATGTATTCGTAATAATTTTTAAGCATATTTGTATAATCACCAGTCACAATTGAAAGTATCGGAGTGATGTTCTTTTTTATGTCTAGATCTGCTAATATTGTTTCACTTACATTGTGGATGGTCTGTATTCCCTTATTCTGGAGGTGTATCATGAATTTTTCCAGGTTTGAGCTTTGTTTTTGTGACTGCTTCGGTGAATCTGTTATTTGATTTTCAATCTGTGTTGTTTGTTTTTCTGTAATATTTCTTGTCCTTAAGTAAGGAATTGCTATGGTCTCTAAGGCTTCTGGCAATTTACCTTTACCCACGATTTTTTCAGGTAAATAACTAAGTATTAGATTAATAAATTCTGTTGGTTGCCTCAACGCTGTTAGGTACTTATTTGCTATTTTCACCTTACCTTGCAACTCTATGTCATAGCAGAAAGCAGCGGGTAGTACTGAAATGTACATTTATAAGAAAAGATTTAATTATTTATTCATTTGTTCTGGTTTTTTTGTATTGAGGTGGAAAATCATCCAATGACTTCTCTCGCCCCAGGTTGGAGCAGGAGGGCGTGTCAGAATTTAACTAACTAAAACCACACCGGTGTTCTTCAGTTGCCCTTACGTTCTGGGACCGTGAGTTTCCTTTTCAGTAATTCCCTGCGGCCCCAGCGGACATCGGCCTGGCTGGGCCCCTACGGTTCATCTATTTGAGTCACGCGTAGAACATTATGCGCCATCGGCGACTCTGGCTTGGTCCGGACGGTTACTAGACGACCAAACGGCGAGACGTCCGCATGCTCGCGTTTACCGTGACCGGTAGTTGGGGTCGCTGTCACGGCGGCTGAGGCTGGGGCTCGAGGATGCCCATTTCCTCACGCGTGCAGCCGTCTTCTTCCCTAGCATTAAACTGTTTTGCTATAAGTCCTTACGTTTCTCTGCAGCAAAATGAATAAATTTATTTGTATTATATTATAATATAAGCTTACCTTGCAAAACAAATAAACATAATATTAACATGATTATTTTTTCAGCGTTTACTCTCGCATGAAAACAACTGCAGTGAAACACGAAATAGCAATTTTATGAATATGAGAAATATATCAAAAAAATGGTCAATTAAATTTTTATGAGCATGTTAAACTGAGCACTAACATAAATCGTAAAATTTTCAAGGTTATGATAATAAGAGTAGGTAATAACGAGTATTCAGGAACTTTCGTCTGTTGTACCTTTTTCTTTATATCCTCTTAGGCCTAGTGGTAAAGAAAAGATCAAGATCAACATAACTATACTGAATAGCTGATCTTTTTCGCCATTTCAGGCTTGGCCACTCACACGTCATCGGTCCACCTTCTGGGAAACCTTCTAACGCAGCGTCTTTTGTCTCACTGCTACTTAAGTTTGGCGATTCTTCCTCCCCATACGGTTCTTAAAACACGGTGACGTGTGGGTGGCCAAACCTGAAATGGCGAAAAAGATCAGCTATTCAGTATAGTTATGTTGATTTTGATCTTCTCTTTACCACTAGGCCTAAATATTGTACACTGTAGTATCGCCATATCTGAGGGACTGGATTAACGCCAATTATTATTTGACAATTTAAATTATTTGCTTTTGGATTGGATGTAGAGTTCAACACTGCTTCGAAATCGTTGCGGGAATGTGTTAAACACAAAGACATTAAATATATACTACCAATAGACAGGACATAGCGAACAAAATCGTGCTCCGATACTTATTACCTAGTGGTCATAAGTCGCTCAGTCTAGTATGACGCCCCTACACGTCAAGTCGTGTTTGTATCCGCTCTATGCATTAAAAGAAAATAATTTTCTGAGAAAATATGCCGAACTACGCATTACGCTATTGCAAATCTTGTTATGATAAAATGACTGGACCTAAGTTCGGTTTATTTTCGTAAATATTTTTGGTATTTATGAAGTAATTGATTAAAATTCAATAATTTTTATAAATAGTTCTAGAACATTTGCTGATTTTGTGATAAAACCATCTATTGCTGAAAAGCTTAACCTTACCTTTATCACACACTGACCCTCTACCACGAGCTCATAATGTGATCCATTTTACGACCTAAACCAAACTGTTAAAAGGATGATGTTATATACGACTGACATTTTAACATTATCATGGTACAGCCCCTGGCCATCTACCGAGCGATAGTTAAATAATTATAAATTTTGACAAATTTAATTCGCGTGTATGCTATTCAAAGCCAGATGGCGTCACTGATACATAGGATGACAGTTTTTCTGACATTTGTTCTGATAGCCGCTCTATTGTCTCTCTTTAAATCTCTTTGGTTAAACATATCTCGCCTTTATTTCTTGATGAAGTAGACAGAGGTGTATCTACTGTGACGACTATGGAGGCCACAGTTATTATTAACTTGCAAACTGGCATGTTATACTTTTAAGGTTTATGTTATAAAAAGTTTAGTTTTGATTGATGTTCAATCAATTGATAGGAAGACGTCATAACCATTTCGGGACGTATATTTTTAAAGAAAATATATATGAAAGTGCTTAAAACTATATAATAACAGTCTATAAAATAATATAAAGCCTTTCATTGCGCCCCCATCCTCGACACTACCTATAACATCCTCTAAATGAGGATGTTATAGGTAGTGTGCTAGTTATTTTATTTAAGTAATAAGACATTTACACTTCGGGGAGTGTACTTTGGAATTGCACACTTTAATTTCATCAAATCCGTTCCATCATCGGACCACTAGACGTACGGCGGCGCTGCGCCACCGGTACATGATAGACATCCCATTCATACGAAGCGTTTTGGGAATATATTCATTGTTTGTTCAGCTAAGGAGTGGAATTCCCTACCGGAGTCTGTTTTTCCTCACAGCCTGCTACAACCTAGGGATCTAGTCAAGAGTAAACAGGTTACTTCAAGGCAAGCGTGTTCCATCGTCACCCACATCATCGCTTACCATCAGGTGAGACAGTGTTTGACCACTGTCTATCCATAATAATAAACAAAAATAGATAATTAAGTAAATGAAACAACTTGATCTAATCGATTTTCATTTTTAAAATTACCAAACCAAGTAAATACGAGATCTTAAATCTAGCGATAAGGTTTTATATCATATAATGACGTAAGTTTTAAAGGAAATTTTATTTTATTCTTTTTAGCACATTAAAGTAAAAGCTTGTTTTAAAAAAGTTTTTTGATTTTAATTTATGTTAAAGTTTGCTGTAAAATTATGGCAGAATATGGTAAATTGTACGAGTAATTAGAAACGTGTTGCCAGTGATGACAATAACATGGCTCTGAAACGTGGTTGCTCTCAAAGAACATCAGAAGGCTTATAGACCAAGATCCCAGAGCTGTCTGACATAACTTATTTTCACATGGATGAAACCTTAGGTTCTCAGTAGCGTCTCATGTACTTTGAATACCTGTGTCCTTGTGGAGCTCCTCCTTAGAGCCCCTGGGCAGGTACCAGGTGATAAAGGGAACTAAAAATAAGAGTAACTTAACTTAAAATTGTATGGCTGATTTTTATAGATGTTTTGCAGAATATTATTCTTAAGTATAATAAATAAGTATAGTTCATTTTTTTTTTGGTCCATGGAAAGTGTCTGACACTTATGCTAAGAGCAGTGGTGGCCGAGTGGTAACGGCCCCAACTTACGAGTTGTAGGTCACGGGTTCAAACTCAGCCAGGTGCATTACTTTGTGTAATTTATTCCATCACCACTGCTCTTAAAACGGTGAAGGAAAACATCGTGAAGAAACCGGCATTTCCTAGAACCAAAAAATTCGAAGATATGTGACATTCACCAATCCGCACTGGGCCCGCGTGGTTGATTACGGCCCATTCCCTCTTCTAGAGAGGAGGCCTGAGTCCCAGCAGTGGGAACATTAAAAGGCTGATTATGTTGAATACCGGACGCGGCGGACGGTCAGCTATTACCATTAATTTGATCTTAATGAGTATATAAGTAAGGTTGAGTGTGAAATAAAACAACCGAGTACTAGATACTGATCTAATTTTATCCATATATTGAACTCTATTGACAGTACTCTTAACTAAACGGCGGAGAATTTTAACACCGACTTCTAATTCGACGTCAACGACATCTAGTTAGGCAATGTGTAACTAATACATATTTTTTTTGAACTTAAATCTTGGTGAGCGTATTTTGAACAAGCATGTTTCTAAACATACCGCCCACCAAGGACGTTACTGAAGGAATGTCCTTCTCGAACTAAAACCTGGGTCTGACATACACTTGATCTCAGGTTTGATCTAAAGTCTTAAATTAAGTAATTGTACTACATAAATCTTAATATCTAACATTTGAAAACCTTAATTAAACTACTTATTGGGCTAAGCTTCTAAAATAACAATGTGACATAACAGACATACATAAATTCAGTGATCTGCAACTGGTAAAATACAAAGTTTCGATGTTGGCCTCTTAATAGTAGAGGATTTAGTGCGTAATGTGACTACACGGGTGATGTTATCAGCACCGGGATGTTTCTCTACTACGCGACCTAACATCCAACGACTTGGCGGCAAATCGTCTTCCTTAACCAACACAATATCTCCAATATTTGGCTCAGGAATTTTATAAGACCATTTGTACCGGTTCATAAGATTGGACAAATATTCCTGGGACCAGCGTTTCCAAAATGATTGCAGCATCCCTTGAATAAATTGCCACCGTGACAAATGACCAACATTACTACTTTCATATTTATTATCTGGTACATTCACTATTGGTTCTCCAATTAGGAAGTGTCCAGGAGTTAAAGGTATCGGTTCACCAGGATCAGTAACATTAATGACGCTCATTGGACGTGAATTTAAACAAGCTTCTACTTGATTGAGGAGTGTGCTCATTTCCTCATACGTCAAAGTAGCATCACCAATGACCCGTTTTTGAGGTGAAACTTTGTGGATTTCACACCTGCTTCCCAAAGTCCACCGAAATTAGGGCTATGTGGGGGAATGAAGTGCCACTCAGTACCGTTGGCCTCGAGTTGTTCTGCTATTGCTGTCTGAATGGATGCCAAATGTTGCAATTCTCGGGAGGCACCTACAAATGTAGTGCCACTATCACTCCATATGTTGGCGCAATGACCTCGCCTAGACACAAAACGTCTGAAAGCGACTAAAAAAGCTTGTGTGCTCATGTCACTGACGACTTCTAAATGTATAGCACGGGTGGACATACACACAAACAAGCATATGTAGCCCTTGTACGAACGGTGCCCACGACCTTTCGTTGTCCTAATATTAATAGGGCCAGCATAATCAACACCGCTGTGTAGAAACGGTCGCGCTGGAGAACACCTAACCGTTGGAAGCGAACCCATCATTTGGTTCTTGATGCTAGCGCGATGTTTAGCGCATGTTACACATTTTCGTACATTGTGTTTGACTAGGTTCCTGACTCCTATGACCCAGTAAGCTGTTCTTAAAAAATTTGACATTAGCTGCGGACCTCCGTGCAGAGTCTTTAAGTGGGCATCTGCCACTATAAGGTTTGTCAGATGACAAGAGTTTGGCAATACTATCGGATGCTTTGTGTCTTCACTCAAAGGAGCTTTCTCAAGTCTACCTCGAACTCTGATAAGGCCTCTGTCGTCCAGATATGGACAGAGTGAGTTGAGCTTACTAGATTTTAATTGTAAATAACCTTTGTCCTGTAATTGTAAATATTCTACTGTAAATATATCCTTTTGTGTTTGTCTTATACAACATTCTAACGCTGCTTCTAGTTCTAACTTTTGTAAATAACTATGTTTAAAAGTGTTATTCCTTAAAAACCGTCTGCAATATGCGATTACCCTAACTAAATTTTGTAATGACGAATACCGCTTGAACATTGAAAGCTCTGGCACTACAGCAATGTGTGTTTTTGTTGTTTGCTCTAAGTCGATATTCAAATCATTTGGCCTTTTATAAACTATTGTTCTCTCAGTTAGAAATGATGGTCCGGAAAACCATAAACGATTATCTATCAATGCACTAGGTAAGATACCTCGTGAGGCGCAGTCTGCTGGGTTGTCCTTGGTTTTCACATGAAACCATTGAGATGCCTTCATCGTGGTCAATATTTCCGAGGTGCGTGTAGCGACATCTATGGCGTCACATAAGAACTAATCCTGCATCGCGCAATCAAAATTCTCCGCGCGATTGGAACATATAGAACAGCCCGAAATCATCTATCGGGCAATAGCCCACCAGACATATCACCCGTCTGGCCGGAGGATCCTCCCTTTTCAACGGAGGTATGTGGGACTTTACTCTCTGTTCTACATACCCCCAAAATGGTGACCCTCGACAATGAACGTCAGCGCAGCCTTCGTGCAGTTACTACTTCGTGACGTCATCATCACTTCCTCAAGCTTTCGAGCAGCGAGCCATACAGCCAGCACCCACGGCTTTAAAAGGGTATCCTGACCACCAGCATGCCTACCTGGTCATACCTGGTCATCACCCTCAGCCTCATCAGCGACCTTGGCGAAGCACACTGCACCTTCGGCCAGTCACATGAAGAGCAACACCTCTCCTGGTCGACGCCTGCAATCAAGCCCTACGTCGCACAGCACCGCTCCGACTCACTGGAGCCAGCAGCATCATCCCGACTCACTGGGTCATCATCACCCCAACTCACTGGGGCATCATCCCGACTCACTGGGATAGCACAACCCCGACTCACTGGGGCATCACCGCAGACAGTTCCGACTCACCGAGAACTATGCGGCATTCGGTTCCGACCCACTGGAACCAACCTACCACTGGTCTGGCACGTATCAAGAAGCATCAAGAACCATCGATCTCCGATCTCCGGAGGGGAGTGATGTAGCGACATCTATGGCGTCACATAAGAACTAATCCTGCATCGCGTAATCAAAGTTCTCCGCGCGATTGGAACATATAGAACAGCCCGAAATCATCTATTGGGCAATAGCCCACCAGACATATCACCCGTCTGGCCGGAGGATCCTCCCTTTTCAACGGAGGTATGTGGGACTTTACTCTCTGTTCTACATACCCCCAAATGCGATTCGCCACAAACGTCTTCCATCTGCTTGGATGGCTATTAAGCCAAGCCAATACGACAGTGGAGTCTGTCCAGGCCTTGATTTTATCCCTAGAAATATTCAGGACATCTGCTATTTCTATTAGAAGATTTGACAGTAGAACTGCTCCACACAACTCTAAACGAGGTATACTAATTTGCTTGACGGGGGCTACTCTAGTTTTTGCAACCAACAACGAAATATGAACATTGCCTACAACATCTACTAGCCGCAAGTAAATCAGGGCCGAGTACGCGGTTTTGGAGGCGTCACTGAAGCCATGCAGTTCAAGATCGTCGTGCGACTTAGTTCCAAGCCAACGAGGTATCCGAACTTTGCTAAGTAGTGATAACTCTTCACGGTAAGAACTCCATTCTTTTATTAATTCAATGTTCAGTTCTTCATCCCAACTAACACCTGCAAGCCATAATTTTTGAATGAATGTTTTTGCTAAAACCACACTAGGAGCTAACCAACGTAGTGGATCGAACAATCGGGCTATGTCCGAAATAATTGTCCTTTTAGTTACAGGTGTAGTCGTCAGAGGCGGAAGATTCACCGAGTACTGGAAGGTATCTTCGTTGCGGTTCTAGGTAAGTCCCAAGATTTTTATTGTACTATCTAATTTGATTTCTAACCCTTTCTCTTCTTTGTGTTCTATCTTCTCTAATTCATTGTTCTGTATTTCTATTTGTTCTATTGTTTTATCCTTATTTCTATTTGTTTTTGTTTCATCCGGTTGTTCTTTAACTACATTGTTTTCAATTGTTTCTATTCTCTTAAGCATTTCTTGACTATTACTATTCCATTTTTGTAATATAAATCCGCCTTTGCCTAATAATGCTATCATTTCCTTATATATTTCAATACCTTCTTCTACACTGTTGCATCCTGTCATTAAATCGTCCATGTAGAAGAAATTTAAAACCTTATCTGCAGCTAGTGGGTAGTTTTCACCTTCATCAACAGCGATCTGACGTAGAGTTTTGACCGCTTGGTACGGTGCAGAAGCTGTTCCAAAGGTCACAGTCACAAGCTCGTAATCTTGTATCTCTTTGTCCGGACTGTCACGCCACAGTATTCTTTGGAACATTGCATCTTCTTCTGCTACCTTCACTTGGCGATACATTTTAATTATGTCCGCAACAAGTCCTATAGCATGTACTCTCCATTTTAAAACCGTGTGACGTAAATCAGCCTGCAGTGTTGGACCAACCATGAGCGTGTCATTTAGTGATACTCCTTTATTGTTCCTTTCAGAGGCGTTGAAAACAACACGAACTTTAGTCGTGGTCTTGTCTTCCCTAATGACTGCGTGATGTGGTAGATACACTGCTTCTTCCCTTTTGCTATCATCTTTCTTCACGTGCATCATATGACCTAACTGGAAATATTCTGTAGCGACATCTATGGCGTCACATAACAACTAATCCTGCATCGCGCAATCAAAGTTCTCCGCGCGTTTAGAACATATAGAACAGCCCGAAATCATCTATCGGGCAATAGCCCACCAGACATAACACCCGTCTGGTCGGAGGATCCTCCCTTTTCAACGGTGGTATGTGGGGCTTTACTCTCTGTTCCACATACCCCTAAACTGGTGACCCTCGACAAAGAACGTCAGCGCAGCCTTCGTGCAGCTACTACTTCGTGACGTCATCATCACTTCCTCAAGCTTTCGAGCAGCGAGCCATACAGCCAGCACCCACGGCTTTAAAAGGGTATCCTGACCACCAGCATGCCTACCTGGTCATACCTGGTCATCACCCTCAGCTTCATCAGCGACCTTGGCTAATCACACTGCACCTTCGGCCAGTCATATGAAGAGCTACGAAGAACCTCTCCTGGTCGACGCCAGCAGTCAAGCCACTATGTCGCACGTGCTGTGCGACATAGTTCGCTCCGACTCACTGGAGCCAGCAGCACTACTCCGACTGGAGCCTGCAGCATCATCCCGACTCACTGGGACATCATCATCCCGACTCACTGGGACATCATCACCCCGACTCACTGGGGTATCACCGCAGACAGTTCCGACTCACCGAGAACTATGCGGCATTCGGTCCGACCCACTGGAACCAACCTACCACTGGCCTGGCACGCATCAAGAAGCATCAAGAACCATCGATCTCCGATCTCCGGAGGGGAGTGATGTAGCGACATCTATGGCGTCACATAAGAACTAATCCTGCATCGCGCAATCAAAGTTCTCCGCGCGTTTAGAACATATAGAACAGCCCGAAATAATATATCGGGCAGTAGCCCGCCAGACATAACATCCCGTCTGGTTGGAGGATCCTCCCTTTTCAACGGCGGTATGTGGGGCTTTACTCTCTGTTCCACATACCCCTAAAATTCATTTATTAATTCTGTGTATTTTTCTTTTAACTCTTTGTTCTTTGCTAATCTTCTCTCTAATGCTTGAAATCTTGATTTCACGTGAATTTCCAGACTTGCAAGGAGGATCTTCGTCTCGGAAAGGTAACCTGACTATATATCTACCATCGCTATATCTCTTAGTAGTCTCACTATAAAGCTCTTCGCATTTCTTCTCCTCTGGTGTAAATATCTTTTTAGTACTAATATGCTCTTCAATTTCCCAAAATTTCATTAAAATATCATCTACGTGCACCATGCAATGCATTACGCTAATTTTATTTCTACTTTTGCTTTCAGGGCCCACTGCACCTGACAGGACCCAACCTAATCTAGTACTCTGTGCTATAAGACTACCAGAAAGACTCTTAACTAAACCTTCCTTAATGATACAGCTATAAACATCAGCACCCAACAGAATGTCGATTTTGTTGGGTGTGTTGAATTCTGGAAAACACAGATTGTTGAGCTCTAACCAGTCGAAAGCATCTGTGTTTAAGCTTCGCTCTGGTAAGTAAGAGGTGATCTTGCTTAAAACGTAAGCATTAAACGTAAACTTAAAACCAAATTCGACGCGAGACTTTATCGTTATTTGTACCATGTACTTTGTCATGGTTGACCTATTGTCTCCTAACCCTAAAACAAACCCTTCAATTGGAATCTTTTTCAGGTTGAGAAGTTGAACTGCTGCTTCCGTAACGAAACAAGCCTGCGAACCTTGATCGAGTAAGGCTCGTACTGTTTGGTATCTACTCGTCTTTGACTCGGCTTTTATTAGCGCAGTGGCTAATAAAACTTGTCTGGGTTTGGGTACCTTCCCTGTTGACAAGCAAGCAACTATCTGATTAGCACTAGTCGAAGGACTAGCACTATCAGCAGCTGGCATTGCTTCAGGGTTTTGGTCTTGGTTAATATGTAACAGTGAATGGTGGCGCTTTTGGCAAACTTAACAACTAGTGTCCTTTTTACAGCTTGCAACTGTGTGGTTGCTACCTAAGCAGTTAAAGCATATTCTGTTTTTACGTACAAATTCACGTCTAGCATCAAGCGACTGGTTTGCAAACTTTTTACAAAAACAAAGTTTATGGCCTTCTGAACAGAATTCGCATTTCATGTGTGATGATGAGTTTGTGGCAAGCATTGTCTTAGGCGTATGGTTTGAACTGTTATTGTTGATCTGATGAACTGAACCCTTTTTTGGTTCTATGCACTCAAATGCGCGGAAACGTTGTTCCAAGAATAATTTGAATTGATCCATGGTAGGAAAATCATTGGAAATGCTACCGCTGACGCTTATTTCCCATTGTTTACGCGTTTCAACATCTAATTTAAACGTCACGATGTGTATAATGATAACATCCCGTGTACTCACATTTATGCCTAAATTTGACAACGCATTTAAACAATCACTGGACCACCAGTGATTGTTTAAATGCGTTGTCAAATTTAGGCATAAATGTGAGCCACTTCATTAAAAGAACTCTTAGATACCAATCTAAGAGTTCTTTTAATGAAGTTGCTGACTCAGTTTGCATACGTTTTATTCCAAATAACCTTTTTAATATGCAATTGGCGAGATATCTTTTGTTATTATACCTCTTGTCTAATAAATCCCAGCATTGACTATAATTTGCATCCGTTATTGGTGTATTCCGTATTAATTGATCAGCTTCACCCGAAAGATGACTTTTTAAATAGTGTAGCTTCTGTACGTTATCTAACGATTCATTTTTATGGACTAATGACATAAACAGATCACGAAACGTTGTCCATTCTCCATATTTTCCAGAGAATATTGGAATGGTGATCTTTGGTAATTTAACTAATGAACTTGCTGACTTAAATGAACTGTTAGAAGAATGATCACTGGGTTGTACTGGTTCCCTTGGCCTAATTTTATTAAGTGTTGCTTTTAACAAACTTTTATACATTATATAAGTGTCTTCGGCTGTATCATAAATGTCAACAACCTTTTGATCTGTACTATCATCTAATTTAAAGTTTTGATAAATTTTAGTATTGGTTTCTTTAAACGAATCCCAATCCTTTTCTAACAATTCTTGTCTAGTTTCAATGTATTCGATCGTTAATCATTCTTTAGGACTCTTTTTGAAATCTGCTAATCCTTTAATAATAACACTTTGGAAGCCTTTTAGTACGTTGATTAATCCCTCCATCTTTGAGACAATTCAAACGGGAAAACAATTTAAATAAAACCACTTAAAAGTGTTTAAATTAATTTAAAACTATTAATGTAGCCAAACCAATAAGTGTTTCAAAACAATGTTTGTTTTGTACTAGCAAACTTGATTTGAAATAAATACAAGTCTAGTATTGACGAAACTATTCTATGTCCTAAAGAGTTACGCAAAATTTTGCAAGTGTTATAAATATAACTAAAATCTGTCGGAAATTGGGCATAGATTCCCCGTTCCGTCGTTTTTTAAGAAACTATTCTAAGTCTTTAACTAACATGCACATAACACAAATTATTAAAATCCTAGCGGAACTATTCTAAGTCTTAAAATTTACTTAAAATTCTACAAGTCCAAAATTCTTAAAAAAATGTCTAAGTTAAACTCTTGGAAGAAATAAAGTTCAAAATTGTTTGTCGTTTACTTCCTTTGTTTACGAAATAAAATGTACTCACAATTTGCACTTCACTCACAACACGATGTTTCTGGCACGCCCTGGTGGCAACACGTTGAACCTTTGGATGTGACGTCAGTCTTCTAATGTCACGTTGAACTGGGGGGTGTGACGTCCTCCTTGTGACGACACGTTGAACTGCGGGGGTGACGTATACGATCACCTCCCGTTTGATCTGGTTGCAAGTGGCGCCCTCTGGTCACCACTTTCCTGCCGCTGTTGCCGAGCTTGTCCACAACACTGGACGGAGCTGTTGCTGCCGATGCGGGGGACCGAGTACTCTTGCCCCAGCGATCCACTGCGAGTTCACGGGCAAGCGTACCGGGCCGCGCGCGAACTCTAAAAACGGTTATTTATCCGGCTCGTAGGACCAATGTTGAATACCGGACGCGGCGGACGGTCAGCTATTACCATTAATTTGATCTTAATGAGTATATAAGTAAGGTTGAGTGTGAAATAAAACAACCGAGTACTAGATACTGATCTAATTTTATCCATATATTGTTCGGGCAATCGCTACGTCCCTCTAGAGGGGCGCGGCAGGCGAGTTCGGGGCATCGCCCCCTGCTCGCGGTATCTATTGGCACCCGCAACAACGGGTGCTTCGCTGAAGTGCCTATAGACGTAGAGTCACTGGTTTTGTACAGTGGGAGCGTCACGACTCTATTTTATAATAGATTCCTTTCTTCGCGACACCCCGGCGGTCAGTCCCCGCCAGGTGGGACCTCCGGTTGCCCGGAGGAGGCCCAGCGAGTGACGACCAGCGACGAGGGTGCCGATTTTGTTGACGCTCCCCACTGTTGGTGAGTGACCCCCGTCTGTCACGCTTCCAGGTCTAGCCGGTCACGCTCCAGACTAAGGGGTCGTGTGGGTGTGTGTGTGGGCGGTATTGGGTGTGTAACACCACCCATGTATGCAACCGAGTGCGCGTCCACGCCGCGCAGCTTGGTGCGTGAGGTTACACGAATGTAGAGTCGCGATTGTCTGAGATTCGGCGCACGCTATGCCTATATTAACTTAGCACACAGCGCGCACCGAGTGTATGTAGTGTTGTGGAGTCTATGTGAATGACTAAGTCGCGTGTAGGTGCGTGCGACTTAATCATAGGTCAGTCCGGTGGAGCATGGGCGTCATCGTCCGGCAGTAGGTCGCGGGGGAGGCGGCGTCTAGCGTCGGGCGGTCGCGCGTGCCATGGCGCTATATTTTTTATATGTGGCCAGCTGGAGGCGTCGGCACGCGCGAACATGTTCGACGCCAGGCGGCCACAGAACTCGTCCAGGCTCTCAATCTGAAGGTCCCGCTGAATGACGTCGTTCCTCACGAAGCGAGGGGCGCCGACTATCCTCCGCAACGCGATGCTCTGCTGCGCGCGGAGGAGCTTCTTGTTGGTCTCGCTCGTGAGGGCGAGCCAAGCTGGGGCGGCGTACGTGAGAATGGGGCGAATGTACGTTTTGTACACGCCCAGCTTGGCACGTAGCGGAAGGCGAGACGAGAGCACTGGACGTAGCAGGGCGCGGACTGCTCTACCTTTCGCGACAACCTGACGGAGGTGACAGCCCATGGAGAGCCGACGGTCGATTGTAAGAAAGAAAGAAAGAAAGAAAAACATTTTATTTGCCGGAAAAGGTGCAAACTTATAACTAAACATATTGCAAACATTTTGCAAGACAAAAACATAAATTAATAAAAAAAAAAACATATGCGCCACATCCGAGCAATACGGCCGTACGCTCAGCATAATGCCGTGTCCACAACGCAAAAATGCGACGAGTTCACAGCGCTGGTTTTTAGCGTGGGCCGGTGACGCCATCAACCAACCGACGTCGGCAACGGTATTGTGTACATAAAAACACATTTGAGTAAAATTAAATATAAATAAATTTTTAGGACAAAGTCATAAATGGAAACAACATAAATAAATAGTGAGGAAATACAATTATCTATGATCTACACACGTATAAAGTGGCAACATTACGCCACGTCTTTAAAAGTGCGGTGGCTTAAAGAATCTAGTATCTAGGACAAAATCACTACAAAAAAAAAGAAACAAAATCCACCTGCGTTCCGAGCTGCGACAACAGCCAAAAATCATGCGACCAACGCGCATCGTCACAATTATAACTTAATCCCCCTTATATGCGTCGGGGATGTTCGCGGACGCGCGTGTTCCGGATTTCGGCTCACTGCTGCGGCTGCGAATCGCATCACTGATGCGTCGGATGCGCGACAGCCCCAATAGCCTCGTGGCTACTGTAGCTGGCAGGGTGGATGGCCTAATGGTGTCTCACTGGATGGCGGTACACAGACCGTCTTTCAGGTATGTGAAGTAGGCTTATTGTATTGTATTGTGTTGTATTGTTTTGTATTGTATTATATTGTATTGTATTGTATTGAATTGTATTGTATGTCTTATTGTATGTCTTTTTGTTTTTCTTTAGTAATTATCAATCTAATGTAATGGAAATATGGATCTCTGGTCTGACAATAAAGTTTATTATTATTACATTTATTTATATTTAAATACATATTTTATACATTTTTAAATATTTCCTTAAAAAAAAACATATTTAAAAAAAAACATTTAAAAATATAAAAAATAGTAGCCCACCGGCATCGGGAACAGGGTCCAAGCTACCGGTGGTCAGGGCTCCTGAGAGAGGAACCTCCGGACAATACGCGCCGTGTCTAAGAGTACTGCTTTCTGGATCAAGCCCTTGATCCAACTGCCTAACGAGAGCCTCCTTAGATGTTGGTCGAGGCTCTTTGATATTAATCCATTGGCCGTCACGACTATCGGTACAATGACTGCTGTATCCACTTCCCACATGTCGACAACCTCGCGAGCCAAGTCAAGATACTTAGTTTGCTTATCTTTCTCAGCTTTCACGAGGTTCTCGTCATGAGGGACCGCTATATCAACAATCACTGTACGACGCTCTAGTCGATCTATCACCACTATATCAGGCTTATTGGCAACAATAGTCCTGTCAGTGATGATAGATCGATCCCAATACAACGTGATACTGCCATTGTCGAGAACTGGGTCGGGCACATACTTATAGTACTTATCGCACAGACAAAACCTTCGGTTTCTCCGAAGAGGTCACCGAAGCGCAACCAGGATACAGACGCTAATAGGTCTACATCGGGTCTATGTAGGGCCCGGTAAAAGCGCCCGTGAAGCTCCTTACTCTGCCATACTTCCCTGCGGTCATTAGTATCCAGTATTGCTAACGGGAACTGGTTTGCGCCAGTTCCCGTTAGCCAAGGAGAGCGGAGTGAGGCCCTTGTCCACCGCTACCACATCTCGGTGCATACCCACGTCGGTTTCTAGGAAGTATTCCCTGAGACTGCATACCTCGCGGTTGTGTAGGGTCTTAGCATTTAAAAAGCCACGACCCCCACATTTCTGCGGGATATACAGTCTCATCACCGATGACCGTGGGTGATGCATTCGATTTGCGGTAAGCAGTGTGCGGACCCTCCTATCCAGGGCGTCAAGTTCTGTCTGAGTCCATTTGAGTATGCCGAAAGAATACATCAAAACCGGCATGACCCAACCGTTGAAGGCGCGCACCTTATTCCCACCTGATAAGAGACTTTTTAGTACCCTATTCAGGCGGCCAAAGAAGCGCTCCTTCAACGATTGTTTCACGTCAGCAGCATTGATGCCTAACGCTTCCGACATACCCAAATACTTGTAAGTTTCGGTTGAGCAGAGGGATCTAAGGTATATGGAATCCGAGTGCTGAGTTCCCACGGATTCCATAATCTCCCCTCGCTTTACATGCATGACTGCACATTTATCCACACCAAATTCCATCCTGATGGCGCTACTGAAGGTTTCAGTTACCTTCAGTAACTCCATCAGGTGCAAGTTGTTGGGGGCAAAGAGTTTCAGATCATCCATGTAAAGAAGGTGAGATATAACCTGACCACCTCTATTCAACCGGTAGCCTAAGCCCGACCCCTCCAGTAGTGTGCTAAGAGGGTTCAAGGCTAGACAAAACCACAGTGGACTCAGACTGTCGCCCTGGAATATGCCACGCTCAATCCTTATCGGCTCGCTGTTCTCCCGAATCTGTCGACATCCCGGATAGTGAAGGACTGTTCTCCACTGCCCCATACATGACATCAGGAAGGTGCGCAGAGTTGTATCAACTTTATAAAGTTCCAGCACCCTCATGAGCCATGTATGAGGAACAGAGTCATAGGCCTTCTTATAATCTATCCAACATGTCGACAGATCCTTTCGGGAACGTCGAACCTGTTGGCTAATGGCCATTATTATTATTATTATTATTATATATTGGGACTACTAAATTTGGTCGGATTCGCGACACAAACATTTCTAACGCAGTTTGGAACGCTGGGTAACAAGGACGCAATGACGTATAGCTAAAAGGATGTGACGCTTAGCAAAGCCTATGACGCCACGCCATTATGACGAAACAGTGTGTGAGTGGAAATGGAAATTCAAAATTTCATAGGGCCGCAATGCGATATTTACTGTACTCATTAACGCAATCACTATTGTTTTTGTGCTTTGTGCAGTGTCATATGTGTTCGTGGTGAAATGTGAATCAGAAGAACTCAAGAGAAGTCGACCTCTGGGCATATAATATGCGAATTGTCGTTATCTATAGTGGAAAAATAAAAAAAATAAAAAATTTCTGGAACAGAAACTATTTGCACAGGTAATAAAATACAGCTATTGTTGTTAGTTAAATGAGTAATGAAATGTATTGTTATAAATAGTAAATTATAAATATAGGCATTAAATATTGTTATTATTATATAGTAAAAAATTAAAATTAATATTTATGTTCTCATTAAATAGGTATCCTGTATGCCGTGGAAACTTAGTGTATAAACACACGCCGATAACACCCCTAGACCCCTAGGTACTTGGCCGTCGGGGACCACTTGACGTCGGCTCCTTGCAGCTGTAGGGGTGGTGGGAGGTGGGCTTGCCCGATGACGATCGCCTGTGTCTTACTCACGTTGACAGTCAGTCGCCATTTCTCCAACCATTCGGGGAGAGCGTCGAGTGCGCGCTGCATTTTGACGGCCGCGTGTCTCGCGTTCAGTGAGGTCGCGATGTACGCGGCGTCGTCGGCATACAGCGCGAGTGTGACGCCCTCGGTGGTGGGGATATCATCCGTGTAGCGTGAGTAACACACAGGCGAGACACAGCTGCCCTGCGGTACCCCGGTGGCCACCGGGCGAGCGCTCGAAAGCGTACCTTCGACCACCACCCTGAAAGTCCGATTCTCTAGAAACGAGGAGATCACTTTTACTACGCGACGGGGCGTCTCCGACTGCGACAGCTTGTAGAGGAGACCTGCGTGCCAAACAAGATCAAAGGCCTTCTCCATGTCGAGGAATACTGCAACCCCGTGCTCCTTTTTGTTGAGTGCTGCTGTCATGAGGTGCAGTACCCTCGACAGCTGGAGCGTCGTGCTATGTTCCGAGCGAAACCCGAATTGCTCGGAGCGTGGAGTTATGTGAGGTGTGAGGTGTCGCAACAGGAGTTGTTCAAACACCTTCGAGACAGTGGGCAGCAGCGTGATGGGCCGATAGCTCTCCGGCTTCAGAGTGTTCTTCCCCACCTTGGGCAGCATAATGACGCGCCCCTCTTTCCACGAAGCGGGAAAGGACCCCGTGCGAAGCACCCCCGAGTACAGGCGCGCCAAGGCCGCAACAGTGTGGTATGGCAAGTGGCGCAGCGCTGCGTTGGTGATGCCGTCGGCACCGGGGGCCTTCCTAGGCTTCGTTCGCAAGATGGCGCGTCGGACTGCGCCCGGCGAGAAGAAGACGCCCTCTTCTTCGTGAGCTATCGGCGATTCGAAGTATCCTCGAAGGTGCCTCTCGACTGTTGCGACATGCTCGTCGTTGCTAGTCGGGTTAGGCTGGAACTGACGCTCCAGGTGCTTGGCAAAGATCTCCGCGCGGTCTGTCGCAGTATATCTGAGCGCCCCGTCGCTATTTAGCAGCGGGCGCACCGGAGCTGGGGTATTCGTCAATTGCCGGCACAATCTATGAATGGCCGGCCAATCGCCCTCTGAGTTGTCGATGATGGACTCCCAGCTCGCGGTGTTGAACGCCTGCAACTCGGCCTTCACCCTCTCCGCCAGACGGTTGACTTCCCTCTTCAATGTTGGGCATCTCGTGGTTTGCCACCGTCTGCGAAGGCGCCTCTTGTCGGCGATCATTGCTCTCAGGTGGCTGGGCAGGGGGGGGCATATATTGAACTCTATTGACAGTACTCTTAACTAAACGGCGGAGAATTTTAACACCGACTTCTAATTCGACGTCAACGACATCTAGTTAGGCAATGTGTAACTAATACATATTTTTTTTGAACTTAAATCTTGGTGAGCGTATTTTGAACAAGCATGTTTCTAAACACTTATGCTTAATATAAAAAATATTGTAAAAGCAATGTGTTGGAAAAAAAAGGATAAAAAAATTGTGGCGATGCTTAGGGGATACCAATGTCCAGTAGTGGCCGTATTTCGGCTGAAGGGATGATAATAATGAAATAAAAGAAGGTCATCGGTACAAAGGAAAACTTAAGGCATTCTCTACCGTCTGTATGCAGGTACATAAAAAAATATATATTATTTTGAAAACAAAAGTGTACAAAAGTATTTCCATACTAATATAATAAAGCATTTTTTTTTTCATTTGTTTAATCATGCTACTCCCTGGAATTACCCGTCGGGTTGTAAAATATGTGTTTGTATAGGATACCCAGATTTATGACGAATAGGGCTACAAGGCTTTCAAAATAATTGGAATTTGCTTATCATGTTACCATTGTTTACCTTATCGAAAACTATAAACTACCTATTTTCTACCTGCATTAACAAACGTCAAAGTCATTGCTCTGTTTCGAGAAAGATCTGTAGCAATATTCTCTATTCTCCTCTTCTAATTACGTTGAATGAAAACAATAGTTTTTATCATGTAGTCAGTAGAAAAATGTTGTAAAAAGTTAACGCAGGTAGATCTGCACTAGGTGGTTAACTAAATCTTTATTTATGGCTAAGTGTTTTGAAGAAATATATAATACTGACAAAATAGGTAAGTAATACTCCTTACCGCGAAATTGTCAGTCAAAAATCTACCATCCATTAACCCCTCGCGCGTATAGCGGTATTATTATTACGTAATTGCGCGTTTTTACGTAAAATCACAATAAAAGAAATTAAAAAAACTTTTTCTAGAAAAACAAAACGAAGATATAATAATAATAATAATAATAATAACTCTTTATTTCAGGCTACTAAGGCCCATAGACACATAAATAACAATCTTAAAAATAATAAACTAATACATAATAACATTATATTTTTATTTATTATTAAAACTACGTTGGGTCGGCGACGTATTGCGCTGAGTCGTGGTGTCATGTAGCCTTCCGCGAAAGCGCCGATACACGACACCCGTCGGCCAAAATTCTTCCTTCATGAAAGTCTCCAGATGTTGAGTCGGTACCCGTACAACAAAAGATTTGAAGTTGATCTTGTGACGCGACTCCAACCTTTCAACTCTCAGGATGAACCTGGTCTTCACCTTTATGTACTCCACGACATCCTCTACGCTCGTGGAGTGATGCAGACGTGACACGTACAGCTGCGTCGATGGAATAGCGGGACGCAGCAACATGTTCGGACCTGTCAATGCGGTACCGCACTGATTGCGACAAGCAGGCTTCTTCTTCTTCTTTACTACACGAACGAAGCCTTCTTCATCGACCTGTCCTCGGCTTGTTACCGAAGGTAACGAGCTTCGAACGTGGACGGAGGGCCCCTGGATACCCCTCACTTGTTTTGATGGCCGCTGATTTTTCGCTGGAGTAGCAACAACGGCAGCTAAGTAAGCACGTGACGCGCTCACTTGTTTCGGTGCCCCAGAGACGGGGGACGCGGGGAGGGCGGGGCGCATTTGTGCATCACTTGCAGTGACGGCGGTCGGCGACGAGTCCAATTTTGCTGACTCGAAACTCCGCAGTGATGCATTCAACGCGCCGTGACTGGTGTTGATGTTGATAGTTCGCTCGTGTGACCTACATACCGTATTGCGTAAATCTGCTACCTCAGTACGTAGATCGCTGATGATCGTTTGCGATGCTTCCATCTTCAACTGCATCTCGGCCAGGCTTGATCTGAGGGTTGTGATGTCCCGCAGCAGTCTGGTGACGTCGACGTGGTCGAATGTGACGGGGGGCAGCTTGCGCAAATCCTTCGCCACGAAAGTCGGCACGTCATCTGGGTCGGTCTCCTTGAGCACTTTGATAATGTCCTGGAGACTCCTCTCTCCTTTTTCATCCCTCCTACGGGACGGCATTCGGTCAGCCATGTGTAGCGACTCGTACAGCAGTGTTTTCGCTCTGCGAATCTCCTCTTCATTGAAGTTGGACGTGCAGATCTGGGTCACACTGACCTCGTCCATGACATCGAGCTGATACTGCAGGAATGCCAGAACCTCGTTCGCCACAAGTTCTTCCGAACGCATGATGGCAGCGGCACTTGCCGCGTTCGGCGCAAATTAAATAATAATTTTCGCGTACAGTGCAGGCGCGTCCGATTTCAACGATTGATCAATAGAGACCAAAATGTTCGGCCAAATAAATTTCGTACACCCGTGTGTACAAAACGACAATTAAGCGTTTTTCAAGGTCACTCAAGTTGTACAGACGTATGTACAATCGGCGCTGTTTAATAATAATATCATATAATTACATAAACATGGTTAACAAGATGGCAATGTGAATAAAATTCATATATACACATACAGTTTTTGCTTCATACATATTATAAGTGTGCAATACATTCACCAGCCCGAAGATTCCCAAACTTAAATGACAGTGGGCAGAGCACATCGCTTGCAGAACAGATGGTCGATGGGAACGAAAGGTTCTGGAACGACGACCACGTACCAAAAGACGCAGCGTTGGAAGGCCTCCCAAAAGGTATGACATGGTGACGGTCGCGGGAATCCGATAGATGCGAGACGCACAAGACCGGTCATTATGGCGACAATTGGTTGAGGCCTATGTCCAACAGTGGACGTCTTTCACTTTCGTAATATGATTTTATGCTCTGGGAACTCGCTGACACTGTAAAAACTATTGACAATCACCCATTGGTATAATTTAGTTCGGAACAATCTTGTACTTATTATTATATCTAGCCTGTACTACCCCACTCCGGCTTCCCTCCATTCCTTCCATTGTTCTCGGCTCTAAGCCACTTCTTGCCAATTCCCAAGGATGACCGCTAAGTCGTTCTGCTATCTCCTTCTTGGTCTACCAAGACCCCGTCGGGCGATTTCAGGGCATCAATTCTGTTATAATTTTATTTGGAATAATCTTGTCTTTAATAATAGGTCTTTACCTGTGAAATTGGAGATTTTTGAAATGGGTTGCTTTGAAGTGTTATATCATTGGATTTACTTGGAATCATAAGTTCAAATAAATTTTATATTAAAGGTATGTTATTCTTCTTTTGAAATTAGGTATTTATTGGTTTCTTTGTGTTTTGTATTTTCTGTAATATCGCAGTACTTATAACCATGAAAGCTAATAAAAAAACGTTTTTTCATATTAAGAGTTTCAACGTAGATACTATGCATTGCAAAGGGCAAACAATATCAATGTCGCATACCTACGACTTTCTTCTAACAAAAAAACTCTGTGTTCTTGGTTTAATAGATTTCGTTTTGGAAATTTTGTCTTGTAGCCGCCCTAAGAAATAAAGTTATTCCTGAGATAAAATTTCTCACATGAAAGTGATTGAAACCAAAATAGCCATTCATTCATTAGCAGTTTTAAGTCCGTATACATCATCAATATTGCATATCACTTGAGTCCCATTGTTTCCACGGTAGAACTCATTACAAAATAATGCGAGTTTTCTTAGATTTCATACAAAAATGGTCATAAGTACTGCTATATTACAGAAAATATAAACACAAAGAAACCAATAAATACCTAATTTCAAAAGAAGAATAACATACCTTTAATATAAAATTTATTTGAACTTATGATTCCAAGTCAATCCAATGATATAACACTTCAAAGCAACCCGTTTGAAAAATCTCCAATTTCATAGGTAAAGACCTATTATTTTAAATTCATGCGGTATTTTATTGTATACCTGGACACACATAAACATGCAGCTTTGGTTATATATATAACACAAGCCTTTAAGGGTCACAAAGGCGACGGTTTTGAGAATGTACAGTCATAGACCAAAAGTGCAGTTGCACTCTACCAATGCTAAAGTGTGTAAAATTTCTTTGTTGTCGAAGTTCAATCGTCCACAACCAGTTCATTCTATACTTTAGATTCTAAGATGCTACCAATTAAATCAGTCATGAACCATTGACCCTCTTTTACAAAGAAATTATAGACTTTTAGCATTGGTAAGGAGGAACTGCACTTTTGACCACTGACTGTACATCACTTGCTTTAATAAAAACTCCATGCACTTCCTTGTTGTAGCAAACTTTCAAATATCTAATATATAAAGGAACGGCAACGGTAAAAAATCAAGCTTTTTAAACCGACCCGCAAGTTCGTTGGGTTGAAACTCACATATTTCTCTAATATATTTATTTTGGGCGTCAAATGCTCTATTTTGATCGGTGCTACTTATTACCCTACAAAATTAAGCCATTGTGACGAACTAATTCAATATATAAATGATATGTCGTTATTAATGTTTGTTATGTTTCCGATTTGTAGATGCGCATCAACATGTGCTTTTCAGTTGGTGTCTTGCTTTTTTGCCTAAAAATTTAGTTTGTGTGAATTCCTTCCTACCTCTCACTTCCTACACCACCTTCCTGAATTATATGTGTATTCATTTTAATATTGTAGTTTTCGTTTAATTTATAAAACTATATATGATCGGAGTTTTTTCGATTTATAGATAAGTTGTTTTTATTTAGTCATTCATTAGATTTTTCGGTCACGTTAATAATTTCAATGTCATGATCACTAATTGTATTGTTTTTCAGATATCATATTAAAAGAAATTTCATTAGCAAATAGCACAAATTTATTTACGATTGGTAATATTAGTTATAGAATATAATATACCATAGGAATGAAATAGGGCCTAGGACAGTTTCTTGTGGGACGCCATATTTGTAAGATTTGATTTCAAAATAGTGCGGTATCGTATCGTTATTTCTGTCCATTCTTGTTATGGTAACGCATTATTGTCTGTTATTAAGATATTATTGAAGTGTAATTAGCCTTTAATTCCAATTGAGTTTAATTTCTGTAGTTATAGTAGGTCATGAGAGACTAGCTCAAAGGCATTAGATAAATCAAAGAACAATGTTGTGGTATAATAGTTGTGGTTAAAATTCGTAATTATTATTTTAATAATATGCACAGGCATAGTAGCATATTGAATTTATTGTTATGGACGCAAAACAGCCAATTAAATCGATATTTTATACATACACTACTCGAATGTTTTCGATATGACTTATCACCGTTTTTATAAAGGAGTTTACAATTGACAGCTGCAGTGTTTCGCAAAAAGTGACAATTGAGAATGATAAATTAGTTAAAAATTAATTTTACAATATTTTTTATCTCGTAGTACAAATGCAAGTGAAGGATTCATTTATTCTGTAAAAATTTTTGCATTTTTGCTGACATCTCTTTGAGGTGCGTGAGGAACACTGCGAGGCTTACGGTGGTCGTATAGTTGTCCTGCGACTCAAGACGCCCTTGTCGTGGTGACGAGCGTGATGATGTACGTTCCCTCACATATATGGTCCCCTCCTTCGCTAGCATAACTACATCGCAGTCGGCGACCGCATCCCATTCTCCATCGCTTTGGACCATAGCCCGAAGCAGGGCCCGGCACGAGAGGGTCACCGATGCCAATCGCCTCCACCAGGAAACGGCGGTGCTAAACCCAAGCAGGGGCATACTTCCACCATGTCCTTCGGGCGCTCTGCACAATAAGGACACCCGGGCGTTTCTTCCGCCTGAATTCAGTGCAGAAAACTCCCAAACTAACCTTGTCCGGTGAGAACCGGTGTCATGCGAAAAATAAGAATGTCGTGGCACCTGCCCAACCACTCCTCAAAAGGGGACTTACCGCAATGATTAAGGCATGCCCATTTGGGATGTTGGTGAAAAAGTTTTCTAATATCCCAGTCACTTTTGACTTATCTGAGTTGATTTTACTATCTACTAAAAGGTACTTGTTTCAATCTGACTGTTAGTTCCAGAGATTTGCGATCCTAAACAAAGATACAAACTCTTCCCCTTTATTATAATATTTTATTATAACTATAAATAACGACATTTCATTTCGATTTCGTTGGTTTGTGTTTCTAGTTTCTTTGTTTATTCCTGTTAGGTTTTATTTTATTATTAGAAATTCGAATTTTCTAATCATTTATAAAATAGAAGCATAAAAAATCATTTCTTTCTATATGTATATTAGAAATGTTACAGGAAAAGTGTCACATAAATAAAAGAATAAAGATTATCATACAATTATTTATTTATTAATTTACAAGTATAATAAGACTAATGAATAATAATAAATAAATAAAATTGCTTCAAATATTGAATTAATTAATAAAACACAATAATTACATTAAAAATACAAAAATAAACAAATCATCAATATAAATTCAATAAAAATATAATGATATAATATTACACAAACGTCATTAAAATTACAATAGATTATAATAAAAAAAATACATTAATGTCTTAAATTAAATGTCAATCGTCAATAAATAACCCGCCTCTGATCGTTCCCGGTGCAAAGGTGCCCATAACACTCGCCGCATTACCTCGCTAAATAGCGATGGCCATCCTTTGAACCAAGAACGACCTGGACCGGGAGTCACCCGTTGCCTCCCCGAGCCTACGGCCCAAGTCCCCCACAAAACACTTACACACACAAAAGTCATTATTCAAATAAATAATCCGCCACTTGCACTACTACGACGAGGCCGTATTCGGATGAATGAATGAATGAATGAATGAATGAATGAAAGATTTATTTGCTAGAATACAGGTACATTTACAATAGGTACATTTTGGTGGTAACAATTTCAAATGGTTTCACTGCATTCGACTTTTAAGTCGTGCAAATATTTATGTTAGGTACATGCATAGTCGGTACAGTTTAGCATCAAGATAATGTCAATATTTATCACAAGATTAAAATGTCAATAAAATAAGATGTCAAAATATTAATATTAATAGTTGGATATCAAATAAAATAAAATAAAATTTAATGTCATACATGTTTGAAATTCAAAAAGTCGTCAATTGAATAAAAACATCTGTCACATAGCCAATTATAAAATGTTCTGTTAAATTCTAAGTCATTGAGTTTTCTCATTTTTTCGGGTAGTTTGTTGTAAATTTTAACCGCCATGGCGTAGCAGTTTTTGTCACAGTGTTTTAATCTACTACGAGGCACAACAAGTGGCTTTTGAACTATTTTCCTTTTAAAAGGAGCTTTATCATCTATTTCAAAAAGCGATAAGTGCTTTCTTACAAACTTACACATTTCGAAGATGTAAATACATGACAATGTTAGTAATCTTTCGTTTGTAAATACTGGACGACATGAATCAGTCCACTTAAGACCATAGATTGACCGGATGCATTTTTTTTGGGCGATGAATGCTCTCTGGGCATCCGTAGAGTTCCCCCAGATTATTATTCCATATCTTAATACAGAGCACACGTGACTGTGGTATACCATTAATGCAGTTTCTTGAGTTGTCAGTATTTTTATTTTCCGAAGTGCGTATATAAATTTATTAATTTTCTTGCATACATAATCAACATGGGATTTCCAATTGCAAAAGCTGTCTAAGTTGATTCCCAAAAACTTAATGTCATCAACTTCATCAATAGTATTATTATTATATTTTATAGGTAAGTCTAATCTATTATTTTTATTATTATTAAATGTCAAGTATCTCATAAATTTAGTTTTAATTGTATTTATTTGTAGATTATTTAAATTTAACCAATCATTTATGTCCGCAAGGGCTCTGTTCGTTACGTTTATCGCATTTTCAATTGTATTCTCTTTAGTCAAAATAGTCGTATCGTCTGCGAATAGTACCGTGTATTGATCTGTTGATTTTGGCAGGTCATTGATATATATCAAAAATAATATCGGGGCAACTACAGTTCCTTGTGGAACGCCATATTGGTTAACTATGTATGGAGATTTATAAGTAACCTGAGTGTTAGTTTCAGGGCACATTTTTACAATCTCTGTGCATTGTTGTCGATTCTTTAGAAAACTTTCAAACCAATTATAGGCAGGGCCTCTTATGCCATACTGTTCCAGTTTATTCAATAGATTATCATGGCAAACCATATCGAACGCTTTACTCATGTCCAGAAATACAGCTATGGGGATCTCTTTCTTATCTATTGCATTAAGTATTTCTTTTATTAATTTAAAACATGCTAGAGTGGTAGACTTATTTTTAATGAAACCGTTTTGTTGTTTACAAATCACTTCATTTTTCTCGAAAAACCTCATGAGCCTTTTACTCATTACTTTTTCAAATATTTTTGAAAAAATTGGAACTAGAGTGATTGGTCTATAATTACCTACTTCAGATCTTGAACCCTTTTTAAAGAGTGGTTTGACTACAGAGTATTTTAATGCATCCGGAAAAATTCCGTTCCGGAACTCTCCATACAACGACCATGTTGCGTATATGAGATAAAAAATTGAGTCTAATTCATTTTTCTGACCGTGGTATCGTCTTACCAGTACATAAAAAAGTTCATCATTACTTTGATATGCTTTCAGAAAATTCACAATGCCTTGAACACGTTCCGGATCAATATTTTGTGAGAAATAATTTTCATCATCCGAAACAAAGAACATCCGTCTCATCTTGTCTAAATTCACCAAGATTTTTTTGTGCTTCTTGACTTCGTATTTTAGTTGTTGTTCGCATGATTTCCATTGCTCCTGAGATAAGAGGTCCTTGTATTGCCGATATCTGGTCTTCCAATAAATTTTTTCGTTCATGAGTTCCCGTATGTATTCAGGAACATATCGGAGTCGAATTTTTTTGAGGGCAGCTTTTGATATGTTCCGTGTAAAAACATATGTGAAAACTGTCTCGTACTCCTTGTCTGTGAAATAATCACCTCCCACACGACCCATCAAACTCTCGATTAATTCCATCGCCAAGTTTACTCGCGTAAAAGCTACGTTTACATTGGTCATTTTCAAAGCAACGTGAACACTTTAAAGGTCAACAGAAGACTGTATAAAGTAACAAGAATTTTCGCGTATTTATACGGTCCGAGAGACCAAATTGACAGAAAGAGATGGCGCTATATAACCTGAATAATTACATCCCCTTTTTGCTACAGAACAATGACTTAGACAGATAACGCGGGCCGCAGGTAGAAAAACTCGCTCTTAATTAATAATAATAATAATTTGGGGTTTTTTGGCCATTGTTGTCTAATGATCATGTTGTTGCCGAATACCTAGAAACATAATAGTTGGTACGTTTGTTAAGTTTTTGGAATTTATAATCTCCGATAAGGTAAACAATGGTAAAGAACAATACGTACAAAGAGAAAGCTGTCGATCTCATTTTAGCGTTTAAAGGTTCTAACAGAGAATAACCATGGCAAACTCTCGTAGTTGAAATGAGTTTAGAAATAAAGTTGTACCTTATTTCAAAATTGTTATGCATAGCGCTCATTACAAGTTGTAGAAATATTTAATAAACTACTGGTGGATTTGAAAATTATGTTAAACACTTGCCTTTTTAAAACTAGAAAGCTCTCCAAGAATTTCCGTTTTGTTAAACCCTTTTAAAAAACCGGTGAAAAGTCATGTCGAAAACATTCGAGAAGTGTATGTATAAGGGATTAATTTAATTGACAGTTTGACTCCCAAAACACGAATATTATACCCAATACCTACGTTAGCTATGAACAGTCTTATTAAAATAGTATTAACGAATATTAACCACAACTAATAAAACACAATGTTTTCTTAAATTTATCTAAGGTCTTTTAAGATTTCTTTTCATGTATACAATAGGCAACAACGCGTTACTATTACGAGGATGAATAGAAATAACGATATGACAGCCAATTATTCTGAAATCAAATCTGACAAGTGTGGTATTCCGCAAGGAAGTGTTGTAGGGCCTATTTTATTATTTTTGTACAATATAGTCTATAACTAATATTACTAATCATAACTATTTAATATTATTTGCTAATGACATTTTTCTATTATTGCATTGAACCCAACATTGTAGTTGTTTCAAGGCACTGGGTACTCGAAATAGCGATATTTTGTTAAGATTTTCTGTCATACTTAGTAGATATATATGATCAAAAATATCAATCCATTTTAACATTCAAAATGATCTTCGATCGATTGATTTTTTCGAATTCGTCATTCTCTTTAATACCAACATTATAAGTTATTATAACGTCAGTTCATGAAGTTAGGAAAATTACTGCGGTAGACTTAGCTTGTTTGAAAATCTTTATTTAATAGTATTTTTTCAAGTGATATAATGTTAACAAGCCCTTTAATTCGATATATAGGCAGCTCAATAGACGGATCTCGAAGTCTCTGAAATGCACCGCTTCAATACCGAGAGGATTATGGGGATTATGGACGTGATTGAGCGGAATAAGAGCTCCAAAGTATTTGCACGGGATCTATCTATTGGGCAGAGCCAGCTAACAAAACTGAAGACCGACGATGGCAGAGTCGTATCCGTCAAATCGGAGCGTCTGGGAGAGAGAGCCAGGGAGATCGAGGCATTTTATGGACAGTTATACACGCCTATCATTAAACTCACTGCAAATCTAGCAAATAACCCAAGAGCCAGATCGACTCGATACTATACCGAAGATATCCCGGACGTCAGCCTAGTATCAAAGTCAAAGTTTTTGATTTTCACATAGGCCTGCATGGCCGTATTTATGTTATGAAAATCGCTTCTATTTTTGAAGAGTCCTAGTATGAGATTAGGACGGCTCTGAAGCAGCTGAAAAACAACAAGGCGTCGGGTGAGGACGGAATTACGGCCGAACTCCTGAAGACGGGTGGAAAACCGGTCCTCATGGCCTTCAGAAG
Source organism: Mythimna impura (assembly GCA_905147345.3). Taxonomy (NCBI): domain Eukaryota; kingdom Metazoa; phylum Arthropoda; class Insecta; order Lepidoptera; family Noctuidae; genus Mythimna; species Mythimna impura. The sequence goes on from CAJHVM030000012.1 coordinate 131,082, forward strand.
CTATTCAATTCAAGCGTAAAAGGCTTCGTCTGGTGACGACTACACTCCGTGCAGCACAGGTCCAGATCCTAAACTCCGAGAGCTTTCAGCTAGAACTCCACAATCGTTTCGAGTGCCTAGGGAGCTGTGTGTTGTATATTGATGGGTTCGTGGAAACTGTCCATACGGTCGGGTCTAAATTTTTCAAGACTCACCGTACAAATAAGAACAAAAGGGTTTCTGATCCGATTCTCGAGCTAATAAAGAAGAGCCGTGAGATGATTCTGCAGATTATATAATTATTTCATGAGTTCTAACACTCGCGCTAAAATCTTTGCCTTACTGGTTGGTCTAGTATCTACTGCTAGTATAGAATGGGTCTTAAATTTTTATCTTTTCGTATCTTCGAACGACTCTTCTTTTCGAACGAACTCGAAATATCAGGCATCAACGAGCTCAAAAATGAAAACCCGCTTCATATAGTGCGCGTATTGGCTCACAAAATAGGAGTGTCAATTGAGGAACAAGATTTAGATTTTGTAACCAGAGCTGGACCACGTCGACAACATCCCAAGGATTCAGCTGAAACACCACCGCGAACACTTACTGTTCGTTTTGTACGCCGCTATAAGCGCGACGAATTCTTGAAGGCTGCTAAAGTCAGAAGAACTCTCTCTTCGTCCGACATTGAGATAGCTGGTGCAGCGAGGAATATCTATATAAATGAGCGCCTTACTCAAAGAAATAGGCAGTTATTTCGAGCGACCAAACTTGCTTCGAAGGAACATGGGTACAAGTTCTGTTGGATTAAAAATGGTGGAATTCTCATTCGAAAGCAGGAAGGCAACCCATCCATCCTCATACGACACAACGAAGACCTGGAACGTTACCTGGGTGCGACCCCAGAGTGATGGAATGCGCTCACGTCAACCGACCTGCAATGTGGAAACGACAACCCTGCTTAACGACAATCAGTGTAAATTTTTTATAATTATTATATCGTGTACTCTTAGACTTTATGGTCCCCTTATATCTCATTTATCTTTTAGATCTCAAATTATTTTTAGATTTCTAAATTCTATATTATTACCTTATAGTCCTTTTATTAATAGATATTTTTTTATATGTTCCGTGCAATTTATAAACATACTGTGTACCTATAAAACATCACCGCAACGCAATAACATTCACACAAACACCATTATATCAAACACACAATCTCCCACTCCTGTCTACTTCAAGAAAACTACATACAATTCTCACTTACACATACATATAAGCTTTTATAATTTCCTACATTCTGGTGCTCATGTAACACTTATAGTAACGATAACAACATTAATAGTGACTTCAATTAATATTTTTTTTTATAACTACATAAATGGCTTTACTTGACATCATCCAGGATATCGACAAAAACGTTACTATACAGTGTTACACATGTAATCAATTAGAAGATTGTAGGAAATTACTATCTACCACTAGTGATTTAAAAATTCTTTAACTAAACATTTTTGACGATTTTTACACAGCTTTCCAGCGTCTTGATACCGAATTCGACGTAGTCGTTTTAACTGAATGTTGGTTAACTGACATGACAATACTAGATCCGCTACCAGGTTACTCCGCATTTCGTACATATACACAACAGAATAAGAACGGAGGTGTCGTCATCTACATCAAAAACTCTCGGAATATTTTTGTATTAGATTCAGAAGTCGCTGAAGCGGACAATCTTCTTACAATAATAGATGACAAGGTGGCCGTCTTGGGACAGGACAGGGAAGGCAACGCTAAAAAACTATGGGATACCATCAAATCTATTTATAACCCAAATACTGCAAATAATGACTCCTCCCAGTTGTTATCTAACACCCAGAACCCTGCTGACTCACTCAATAGGTGTAATGCTTATTTTACATCCCTCGGTAAAAATTTATCTGACCTCATACTGACTCGATTATCCGAAACTCAAGCATCCCTAGCGAGCAAATACAAACCACGTGAAACTCCCTCAAACTCTTTCTTCTTCCGTCCAACGGACGAAGATGAAATAGAGAAACTTATCGATCAACTTAAAATTGATAGCGCTGCCGGTTTGGATGAAATTAGTGTCAGATTAATTATTCTTCTCAAAAAAACACTATTAAAACCGCTCACTCATATTTTTAACTTAAGTTTGGAAAGCGGTATTTTCCCAAACTGTTGGAAGGTTGCCTGTGTACGACCAATTCATAAAAGTGGTCCTAAAGATCAACCGGAGAATTACAGACCTATCTCTCTTCTGTGTATTCTATCAAAACTTCTTGAAAAAGTCGTAAATAAGCGACTAGTAAATTTTTTGGAAGATAACTATCTATTATCCGATAGACAGTTTGGGTTTAGAAGTGGCAAGTCAACCGAGGATGCAGCCATATTGTTGACTAACTCCATAGCTGCCAGTGTCGACAAGGGTGATCATGTCATGGCAGTTTTCCTTGACTTAGCCAAAGCCTTCGACACTATATCAATAGAACTACTTTTGGCCAAACTAGAAAGTATAGGAATACGAGGAAACGCGCTGGAAGTTCCATACATGTTGCAACGATCACAATCCGCCTCTCACAAACTGTACCTGTACTCCTATAGACCGCGTTCCCTGCCTTAAATATTTAGGTATTACTATTGATGAAAACTTGTCTTTTAAACCCCACATACAATTGCTTGCTGGCCGCGTCAGAAAACTAATTTACGTCATGAAGAAATTACGAGACTGCACTCCTATTAAAATTCTCCGAACAATTTACCTCGGCCTGTGCCAATCTGTACTTCAGTATGGAATCTCAATCTGGGGAGGAGCCGGGAAAAGCTCATTTATTGAAATAGAAAGAGCACAAAGAGCCGTAATCAAAGTGATGCTTAAAAAATCCTTCAGGTTCCCGACAGACTTGCTATATAATAAATTCCCAGTCCTCCGGGTACGTCAACTATTTATCCTCAGTGCCACACTGCATGCACACAAATCCATTAAAAATAGACCTGACTACCAAATATTACTCTCAAAACGTGTCTTTCACGTCCCTCTTCCTACCGCAAACAGTCTTTTGGCCAGACGATGCCCCTCTTACTTACACATACTCATCTACAACAACATAAGCAAGAGCTGTGACATCAAAGTTCTTAGCACCCATTCATGTAAAAGGATGACAAAAAGCTGGCTTCTTTCCTTGTCATACAAAGAAACTGAGGAAATATTAACTTAATAACACATTTTTACAACACTGTGAACTCCCGGTCCCGCACGCACACACACTTATACACATACATACACACCATCACACTAATACTCACACAGACAATTTAGAATTAGGAACAATTATTTAGAATGTTTATTTTGTTAATGTTATTGTACTTTTACCCCGGTAGGCAGATTGCTACCGGTATTTTATTTGAAAAAACTTGTTACAATTATGAAAGTTAGCAATTAGCATGTCTTGGACTAAATGTAACTAAACGCAATTCCGGCCCCCAAGATACAGGCACTGCCTAGTTTGGGGACCACAGTTTAATTTAATGTTAATTTTACCAGTTACTGTTAATACCCCTATGTAACATAACTTTAGTAAACTCTGTAACACTGGACTAATAAAATTATTATTTTTTTTTTTTATATTTTATTTATCTCAGGACCCTGAGGTCCTGGACCTTTGGGAGGCGTACGAGGAGCCGAAGCCAACTCGCAGAGGCCCTTTAGATAATTATAAAGGAACATGATATCAACCGACGATTATCCCTGTACGCGCTATGCTAGTGCACCCAAGGACAACCCCCGGTTATTGAAAAACTGTTGCGACATATGGAGAACAAAGATAATAGGGCTATGGTTTTTGGAGTCTTAAGTGGACTGGTAACATGGAACTATGTCAAGACTATGGCCCCTGCCTGAACAACGTTATTAATATGCATCGAAAAAAGGCAGGGGGTGACTTGCACACTCAATAAATGGGCCCCCAAAAACGGCCGCTAGCACGAAGTGACGTAGCAACAAGAGGGCAACATATCCTGAGGTGCTTGAGGAGTGGAGAGGTATACCACGGCTATCAGGACAATCCCGGAAGTACGGTCAAGATCCCTACCAGCACCTTACTGGATTATACATCCTTCTCCCGAGCACGTTTGCTCTTGCGAATCTCCACTCAAGCCAGCCAATAAAGGCAAGAGAGAGGTGGGAGCTCAGTTCCTCGTCAGTGTTCACTACGGCCGGCCAATAAAGGCAAGCCGGAGATGAAGAACAAGAATTCTCCCGGGAGATCGGGTCCGTGGGGTCGCTAATGCCCAACAGTTCGCCACAAAACTGCACTGCGGATTGTATCTCTCTTAGTCTGGCCCCTCACCCTAGGCATATTACGGCAAAGCAAACTTTACCGATACAGACCTAGGGTATATTGGAGCACGCAAGCCCCACCACGACGTCAACGTAGAGATACGGCGATGGGGTAAATTATTATTATTATTATTTCGTTTATTCATCATTTTATCTTACAAATTATATTTTTAAATATTTCAATAAAAAAATATAAAAAAAAACATTTAAAAATATAAAAAATAGTGTCCCACCGGTATCGGGAACAGGGTCCAAGCTACCGGCGGTCAGGGCTCCAGAGAAAGGAACCTCCTAACAATACGAGCCGTGTCCAGGAGTACCGCTTTCTGAATCAAGCCCTTGATCCAGTCGCCTAACGCGAGCCTCCTAAGGTGTTGGTCGAGGCTCTTGGCTATTAAGCCATTGCCCGACACGACTATCGGTACAATGATCGCCGAGTCCACATCCCACATGTCGACAACCTCGCGAGCCAAGTCAATATACTTGATTTGTTTATCTTTCTCAGCTTTCACGAGGTTCTCGTCATGCGGAACGGATATGTCAACAATCATTGCACGCCTCTCGCTTCGGTCCACCACCACTATATCAGGCTTATTGGCTACAATAGTCCTGTCAGTGATGATGGACCGATCCCAGTACAAAGTGATAAGACCATTATCAAGAACTGGATCGGGCTCGTACCTATAGTACGGCACTTCCGATTCTACAAGAGAGTATTTCAGAGCAAGTTGCTGATGGATAATCCTGGCTACAAGGTTGTGTCTATGCAAGTACTCTCCGTTAGCTAGACGAGAACAACCAGAGATAATGTGACGAATTGATCCTCCCGGACGGTGACATGCCCGACATTATGTCAACCGTGCCGTCCGCCACAATAAATCTCCGGTAGTTATTCGTCATGATAACTTCGTCCATAATTGAACAGACAAAACCTTCGGTTTCCCCAAAAAGGTCACCGGAACGCAGCCAGGCTACGGACGCCAATTGGTCTACATCGGGCCCGTGAAGGGCCCGGAAAAACCGTCCGTGAAGTTCCTTGCTCTGCCATACTTCCCTGCGATCGTTAGTGTCAAGCACTACCGGTTTGCGCCAGTTCTCATTAGCCAGGGAGAGCGGGGTGAGTCCCTTGTCCACTGCCACTACATCTCGATGCATACCCACGTCGCGCGTCGGCAGCTAGGAAATATTCCCTGAGACTGCATACCTCGCGGTTGTGTAGGATCTTAGCATTTAAAAAACCTCGACCCCCACACTTCCGCGGGATATACAATCTCATCACCGACGATCGTGGGTGATGCATTCGGTATGCAGTAAGCAGTGTGCGGACCTTCCTATCCAGGGCGTCAAGTTCCGTAAGAGTACATCAATACCGGCATGACCCAACCGTTGAAGGCACGCACCTTGTTTCCGCCTGAAAGAAGGCTATTGAATACCTTCTTCAGGCGTCCAAAGAAACGCTCCTTCAACGATTGCTTCATGTCAGTGATATTGATGCCTAGAGCTTCCGACCTACCCAAATACTTATAGGTTTCGGTTGGAGAGAGGGATCTCAGGTCTATCGAATCCGTGAGTTGAGTGCCCACGGATTCCACAACCTCCCCTCGCTTTACATGCATGACCGCACATTTGTCCACACCAAACTCCATCCTGATGGCATTACTGAAGGTTTCAGTTACCTCCAGTAACTCCATCAGTTGCAGATTGTTGGGGGCAAAAAGTTTCAGGTCATCCATGTAAAGTAGGTGAGATATTACCTGACCACCTCTCTTCAACCGATGGCCTAGACCTGAATTCTCCAGCAGTGTGCTTAGAGGTTTCAAGGCTAGGCAAAACCAAAGTGGACTCAAACTATCTCCCTGGAATATACCTCGCTCGATCCTTACAGGTTCGCTATTCCTCTGGGTATGTCGACATCCTGGATAGCGGAGGACCGTACTCCATTGCCTCATACACGACATCAGGAAGGTGCGTAGTGTTGTATCTATTTTATACAATTCCAGCACCCTCATGAGCCATGTATGAGGAACAGAGTCCCCCAGGGCCTTCTTATTGTGAGGGTTAGATTAAGTAATTAGTATTAGTACCTACTTTAAGATCTATATTTTTATAATCTATGCACCTTTGTAACCATTTATATGCACTATCTTATTTAATATAATTCAGTATTACTTTGGCACTCGTTGGTTTCATTTATCATCAACACCGCACCTTACATGGCGACCCTGCCAAAGCGATCTACACGCGCTACGCGAACTTGAGACGTTAGGTGTGACTTGTAATGTGCCTCAAGATTATTCAATAAGTAAAATATTTGTGACCATGGAACGATTATTGATTTATTGTGCCCACGGACTAGACGTCTACGCAAGTGTACGAATCATCCACGAAAATGGGCAAGCAACAGTCTAAAGAAGAGACCCTGATCGTCCAAAACGCGGCGACTGGCAGTAACCAAGCCACAGTAGACGAACTTCGCTTTCATATGTCCACATCCAACATTATTCTGACCTGCGTCCTGCTTATACTTCTACTCGGCGTATTGGGCTTCGTGTATCGGCAGTATAAAAGGTGCCATAAAAAATGGATCACCAACGAAATAAATAGGACGACTATGAGAAGATCTCTTTTCCGTCGACGCATGCGGTTGGGGGCCACGGAACCATCTTCAAAAGCTTATGAAGAAGAAATAGTGTAAAAAGAAAGGTGATTAAACAAGTGCGTGAAAAGTGAATAAAAATAAGATATAAAAAGGTGCGTTTCATAAGTGTTACAAAAAAAAATAATAATTAAAAAACCACTGAAATATAATCATAAATATACCAGTTAATCGCGTTCACATTCCAATACGAACATCTCTTAGCAAATAAGGACAATGCGCTGATTGAAGTTTGGACTTTGGCATATTATTGTTTAATGATGTACTCGTATTACAAGAACATTAAAATCCCTCTACGTTATGGTGGTAATAAGGTATGAATACTATAATAAAATTATATAATGATTTAAAAAAGATAAGAATTTATTTAATAAAGTTAGGACCGAAAAGAAGAACAGAAAGAGTATTAGAAAATAAATTAAATGAGGTTGATGCAATTTATAACCAGTATGAAATTTAGTTAATTGATTTTAAAGAAAATATTAAGAAAAAACATTATAGTGCCCAAGATATTATATTAATAGAAAATTATTGTCGACAATTTATAGAATTACGTGAGGATATTTTATTGTTGTGTGAAAGTAATACATTAGAAACGTCGTCAAACATGAATTCATTTGATTTGAAAACTGCCTTAACTTTATTACCGATTATGACGAATGAGGAAACTAGTATAAAACAGCTGATTGATAACATTGAATACTATAACTCTCTACTGAAGGATAGCGCTTGTAAACAAAATTTAATAATTTTTGTGTTAAAAAGTAGACTTTCCCAAGAAGCTAAGATAAAGTTAAATGCAAAGTATGACACTGTTAATGACTTAATTGCTGACATGAAAAAAGTGTTATTGTCAAAGAAAGCGGCAACGGCTATACAAAATAAGTTATTAAGAATGAAATAAAATGAGTTGACGATTGCCGATTACGGTAAAGAAATAACGGAATTATTTGTGGATCTAACGATTACGCAAGCCAACGACAATGAACACAATTATAATATATTAAAACCAATTAATGAAAATATAGCAATCAAACAATTTGCCGATGGTTTGCGAAATCGAAGACTAAGTACAATTATTTCAGCAAGAAATTATAGCTCATTGAAGGACGCGGTCCAAGCAGCTCAAGACGAGGAGGCCTCATCAACAACACTTCAAGGAGAAATTATGGGTATGTATAAAAGGCCCTATAATAATTACTATAATAACAGAAGCCTATCAAATAATTATAGAAGTCAACGTGGTGGAGGTAGAAACTTCTACGCTCACAGAGGCCAAGCGCGCGGGCATCAGCAACGATACCGCTCAACTTCACGAGGGCAGCCGGCTCGAAGAGGAACTGGCAGTCACAGATGGCAAAGAGGTAACTTTAGTTATTCAAATAAAAGAAATCAAGGGATACCTAAAGGTCGAGAGGTCAATGTTCTTAATAACTCGGACACCGACACAGGGTTAACATCCAACCAGTTTTTTCGTGACTAATAATGATAAATGTATTTTAGCGAATGATAGTAATTGTTATATTTCTTTGTGTTCGTCATTACATAACCGTAATATTAAGAAACATTATTTTCTAGTAGATTCTGGTGCATCGGTGTCAGCGTGCACATATAAACATGCCCTTGAATGCGGCATTCCAATCCATAACGAGCATGTAGCCATAAACGGTTTAGGCGGCAGAGTTCAAGCAATAGGATACTCGTATTTACAATTAAATTTAAATGGAGAAACAATTAGTCAGAAGTTCTATATATTTCATAACTTACCCATTAAGGGAGGTGGAATTTTAGGTCGTGATTTTTTAAATAAATATAAGGCTGAGTTAAGTTTCAGTAAAAATACTTTAACTTTATCAACTGATAGGACAACTGTTTGTTTTCCACTAGTAAATAAATATACCGATACTATAAACGTACCCGCTAGAAGCGAATCAATACACTTCATACAAACGAACTTTAGTGAGGATTGTGTAGTATCTTCAAAAGAATTGACACCTGGCGTGTTTTTAGCAAGTTCTATAGGTACTCCTAAACATGGATTAATACCAATTAAAATATTAAACGATATTGAAGAAGATGTGTTACTAACGGAAATAAAACCTGACATTAAAAAACTAAGGGAATATGACGTCTGTAATTATGAAAAAACGCAAAATAACGCAGACAGAGTAAAAAACTTATTTTCTCAATTAAAAATTCAACATTTAAATAAATAATGAAGAACAAAAAACTATTGAAAATATTTGCGCAAAATATTCAGATATATTTTACCTCCCCAATGACAAATTAAATACTACAAATGTATACAGTCATACTATATCCGTAAAGCCTAACACGACCCCAGTATTTTCAAAACAATACCGTTTACCATATTCACATAAAAGTGAAATAAAACGTCAGATAAATAAAATGCTAGAAGAAGGTATTATAGAGCCCAGTAAAAGCGACTGGTCCAGTCCAATATTATTGGTACCGAAGAAAACGGATTCAACTGGAGAAAATAAATGGCGACTAGTAGTCGATTACCGAAAACTTAATAATTGCATAGAGGACGATAAATATCCATTACCGGATATCTCAGAAATTTTAGAATCACTATCGGGCAGCATTTATTTCACACATCTAGATTTGCACCAAGGCTATTATAACGTTAAATTAGAGGAAAATAGCAGAAAGTACACAGCTTTTCATTCGGGACAGTACCAGATGACACGTATGCCTATGGGATTGAAAACCAGTCCCAGTTCATTTTCGAGAATGATCACAATAGCAATGGCTGGTCTAAATTATGAAAAATGTTTGATTTATTTAGATGATTTAATAGTGTTTGGTCGAAACTTAGACAGTCATAATAAAAATTTACAAGATATTTTTGAAAGATTACGAACCGTCAACTTAAAATTAAACCCCGCCAAGTGTGATTTCCTTAAAAAACAGATTTTGTACTTAGGACACATTATTTCAAGTGACGGAATAATGCCAGACCCAGCAAAAATTACTGTAGTTCAAAATTATCCATGTCCAGCAAGCACAGAAGAAGTAAAAAGATTTGTAGCATTCACTAATTATTACAGAAAATTCATACCAAAATTTGCTGACATTGCTCATCCATTAAATTCATTAACTGAAAAAGGTGTACCATTCGAGTGGAGTCAAGCATGTCAACAAGCATTCGAAACATTAAAACAAAGTTTAATACGTCCACCAGTGTTACAGTATCCCGACTTTTCAGAACAAAATCATTTTATAGTTCAAACAGATGCATCAAATAATGCGATAGGAGCAATTTTGTCAAATAATAATGGAAGACCAGTAGCATACGCTAGCAGAAGTTTAAATAAAGCCGAAAAGAACTATCCCGTCATAGAAAAGGAACTACTTGCAATAGTATGGGCTGTGAAATACTTTCGTCCATATTTATATGGTCGACCATTTAAGATATTAACGGACCATAAACCATTAGTATATTTGTTCAACATGAAAGACCCATCAAGTAGACTAATGAAATTTAGAATGACTTTAGAGGAATACAACTTTGAAGTACAATATATAAAAGGTTCTAACAATGCAGCTGCAGATGCACTGTCTAGAATAACTTTAAAAGACTTGAAAGAAATGCATGAAAGTTTAGTGAACGTCATGACAAGAGCACAAGCGAAAAAAATAAATAAACGAGATTCAACGGTGGATATGGATGTTTCAGACTTGAGGCCTGATCAACCACAAGTCGTAAGCACTCATATCAAACCCAAAGAATCAGTCGAGTTAAAATTTATTGACGTTAAAGAATTAAGAATCTTAAAGAAAAAGGGAATAATTACTAAAGAAAATAAAATATTGTGTTATGTAGAAAATAAATCAACAATTTACGTGAAATTCCTATGTTCTCAATCGCAAATGACGCGAGACGAGTTTGTGAGAGAGTTAGATGAATTTTGCAATATATTACAATTAAAGGAAATATACATATTAAAAAACAAAGATAACGAGATCTTTATAAAAAAATTAACAACGACAATACAAAATAATAAAACGCGGTCCGGACCACGCATATATGTATTTTAAATGATGTAAAAAGGATAGAGAATAAGGATGATAAAAAAGTAATTTTAAATGACTTTCATCTCTTACCCAGTAGTGGCCATGCTGGTATGAGACGAATGTCAAATAACATAAAGAAATACTATTATTGGCCTGCTATTGATAATGATGTTCGAGAATTTGTAAGGCGATGTGACAAATGTCAGCGGCAAAAATATTCAATACCTAAGAAGGAACCCATGGTGATTACTAGTACAGCTAATACTGCATTTGAAAAAGTATTTTTAGATTTAGTTGGACCACTTGAAACAGACAATAAAAATTGTACATATGTACTAACATTACAATGCGAACTCACTAAATATGTAGAAGGCTATCCCTTAATTTCTAAAAAATCAGAAGAAGTAGCGAGAGCTTTTGTCAACAACTTTATTCTCAGATACGGTGTGCCGAAAGTAATAGCGACAGATAGAGGAAAGGAGTTTCTCTCAGAAATCTTTCAACAGGTATGTAAATTATTAAACATAAAACAACTTAATTCTACAGCGTATCACCACCAATGCATAGGAGCACTGGAAAACACCCATAAGCATTTAAATGCGTTTCTGCGTATCCAGACAGAGAACCACCCAGACATGTGGAGTAAGTGGATTCCTTTTTGGTGTTTTTCTTATAATACGGGCGTACATACAGAAACAGGATTCACTCCATACGAGTTAGTTTTTGGTAAGAAATGTTCTCTACCTAGCAATCTTACAACAGATTTAGATCCACTATATGATTACGACAGCTATCCTCATGAATTAAAATACCGATTGCAACTTTCACAAAAAGAGGCAAGAGACAATCTAATAAAAAGTAAGTTGAATAGGAAAATAGTATATGATAAAAATGTTAATCCAATAAACTATGAAGAGAATGATTTAATTTTAATTAGAAATGATACATCATGTAAGAAATTAGATAATTTATATTCGGGACCTTTTAAAGTTGTAAAAGATATACCACCAAATGTAGAAATAATTAATCAATTTGGTAAAAAGGATATTGTTCATAAAAATCGAACGAAACCATACTATATAATGTCATAATTTTATTAATGTAAAAAAAAGCATAACGATGTTTTTTTTTTTCTATTAGTATGGGGATGTGAGGGTTAGATTAAGTAATTAGTATTAGTACCTACTTTAAGATCTATATTTTTATAATCTATGCACCTTTGTAACCATTTATATGCACTATCTTATTTAATATAATTCAGTATTACTTTGGCACTCGTTGGTTTCATTTATCATCAACACCGCACCTTACATTATAATCTATCCAACATGTCGACAGATCCTTTCGGGAACGTCGAACCTGTTGGCTAATGGTCATATCAATGAGGAGCAGCTCCTTAGTACCGCGGGACCCGTTCCTAGTTACATCCATTCTGAGAAGGTGAAATGATTAAATTTTTGTCAATATGACTATTAATTTTGCTTCTCAGTATGGATGTAAGAACTTTATAGACCGTCGGCAAACACGTGATCGGTCTATAATTTTTAGGCTCCGCAGTACTACCTGACTTATGGAGCAGGTGGGTTATTCCTGTTGTTAGGAACTGGGGCAGCGACCCTGACTCTAAGGCAGACTGGGGTGCTACGACAGAAAACCTCCACGAGTGCCCGCAGGCTGTAGTTCCCTTGCGGATACGTCCGGAGTGAAGGCCAGTCCGCGGGACGGTGCACCCTGGGAGGCGGCTAACGACTTCCCTTGGGTACTCTTGCCTAAGGGGTCTCGATGTCCGCCTGCAAATATTCTGTCCGAAGGAACACTTCAACGCGTGTCCCTCTGCAATAGCAGAGGGCACAGCGGCGAAGTAAGAGCGGGCTCGGCGTGCACTTACCCTGCCACCGGGCAGGCAGGAGGAAGACTTGCTCCTTCTTCTGCCACCGTTAGTCTCGTAGCCCCAGAAATTGTCCAAGGTCATGTTTCTGACTTTTGATGGGGGTCGAGGGTCTTGGCTTAACAGCCCGGGCCGCGAGGAAGACAACCTCTATAAAAAATTACCCCAAACCTCCAAGCGGCGGCGCACCGTGAGGGAGGTTGTTAGCTTGACTAATGGGTAGCTAAATTAGTCTCTAGTGCGAACCACTATTTTGAGCAAGTACACAAAGTTTTTACTCGTGGGAACAGCAATGGAAAAAACTCACAATAAAAATAATGAACGGAGGGAGAAAGATGGGCGGTCGGAGTCCGACGCCGCATCGAAGGGGAGCCCAGAGAGCTCCGAATGCGAGGGAGAAGTAGTTTTCGGTGAAAACTCACGTTTTTACCGGAAACGCGGCAAACCGGGGGACGGATCGTCTTCCGAAGGAGAGTTTGTGTCTGCCCGCAAGATCAGCAGTCGGGGTGCGAGCCGAGCGGGAGGAAGAGGTAGGGGGCTTACCTCCCAGGAGGCTGCTGAGCGAACCGAGAGGCTCACCGCGGAGGGTCGCTACCCCGCAGCGACCAGCGTCAGGGCTGACTCCCCGGGGCCATCTGGCAGTGTGCTAGACGCCGGGGAAGATTCCGCCGAGGAGTCGCGCAGGGTGCTCGGAGAGCTGGTCGTCGAAGCCCTAACGGCCATATCAAGGAAGCGGGAGAAGGGCTCAAAGAAGCGGGGCATCGCCCAGTTCGCGGCCTCAATCTTGGAGGCTATAGACGCCTCCTTCGAGAAGCGGGTCGAAAGAAGGATCGCGATGCTCCGGGCCGAGCTCACCGGAGCTCAGAAAGTCGGCCCACAGGAAGAGGCATCAAAAGGGGGACGCATGCAGGGGCAGGAGCAAAAGCAGCCCCAGTCCCAGCCCCAGCCAGAGTCGGAGAGCCAGCTGCTAATACTGGTGCGGCAGGAGCTGGCTGCCTATAGGCAGCAGCAGCAGCAGCAGCAGGAGCAGTTCCAGCTACGGATGCAGCAGCAGCTATCCGTGCTGGAAGGGATTGTTCTGCGTCCCCCGCTCGCTGCCTCCGGCCAGCAAAAGGCAGCGTCGTATGCCACCGCCGTAGCGGCCTCGGTTGCTGCGCCCAAGGCGGGCCCGTCAGGGCAAGCCAGGCGCGGGGTCGTGGCAGTCAAGCAGCAGCAGCGGCCGGGGAAGCCTGCTCCTCCCACGAGGGTCGAGGCAGCATCTGCCGCTAAAGCGGCGAGGGCTCCTATCGTGGCGACGGCTGGGCCGCCCCTGCCGCCTCCCCCGTCTGCAGAACCTTCGGACGAGGCTGGATGGACGGTTGTCGGCGCCAAGAAGAAGGCGAGCAGGACGGCTAGGGCGGACAAAAAGCGCGCAAGGCGACTGCAGCGCAAAAAGCGGGCCATGGCGGCTAGACTTCGCGCCCCGAATTCCGAGGCTGTAGTTATCACACTACAGCCAGATGCGGTAAAGAAGGGCGTGACGTATGACGCCGTCATGGCGAAGGCGAAGCAGGCGGTGTTACCCCACCTTGGCGAGCTTGGAGCCTCTGGGGGCTTCCGCATGAGACGCACCGTAACTGGGGCCCGAATGCTGGAGGTACCTGGTGCGGCCAGTGGCCCTGCCGCGGATGCCTTGGCCGAGAGGATCAGGGCGTCCTTGGACGCGGAAGAGGCTCGAGTGTCCAGGCCCACCAAGTGCATTGATATGCGCATCATGGGCTTGGACGACTCCGTCAGGGTGGACGAGGTGGTGGCCGCCATCGTCAAGGTGGGAGGATGCACTGCCGAGCAGGTTCGGGCGGGCACCATCCGCGCTGACAGCACGGGCATGCGAGCCGTGACGGTTAGCTGCCCCGTGTCGGCGGCCAAGACCATCACTGGGGAGGGCCGACGGCTTCTGGTAGGCTGGGTCTCCGCGCAGGTGAAATTGCTGGAGCCCAGACCTCTGCGGTGCTATCGCTGCCACGTGGGGCACCACGTGGGTGCCTGTTGCGCCGCGGAGGTGGACCGCAGTGACCGCTGCTTCCAGTGCGGTCAGCCCGGTCACAAGGCGGTTGAATGCCGTGCAACGCCGCACTGCTACTCATGTGCGGCGGCAGGCAAGCCGGCCGACCACCGGGCTGGGAGCAGGTCCTGCGACCCCCCCGCCAAAGCCAAGGGCAAAGTCCGGAGGCCCATCCACCCCGATGTCCTCACCGCCGCAGCCTCGTCTTTGGCTGCCGCCGCTGTCGCCGCTGCGACCCCCGCAGCAGGGTCCTCACATGGGGCTCGGGAGGAGACTATAATGGATTGTCATTAATGGCTACATTACGTCTCCTCCAGGCGAACATTAACCACTGCGCCCCCGCTCAGGATCTGTTGCTCCAGAGCATGGCGCAGTGGTCGATCAACATCGCCGTGGTCTCCGAGCCGTACTATGTCCTGCCCAGGGGAGACTGGGTTCAGGACCTGAACGGCTCGGTGACCTTAATTTCGTCGGCCGCCGCCGGTACTCCGTCCCCCGAGGCCGTCAAGAGAGGACGGGGTTGCGTGGCAGCACGGTTCGGGGACATTGCAGTGGTAGGCGTCTACCTGTCCCCGAACAGAACTCTCGCCGATCTCCACATCTCCCTTATGGAGCTGAATGCCGTCGTCGCTGGGTTTGGTTCCCTCCCCGTGGTCGTTTGCGGGGACTTCAATGCCAAGAACTTGGCTTGGGGTTCCCGGTACACGAACCAGCGGGGTCGGATGGTGGAAGACTGGGCTCTGGAGACAGGCCTGGTCGTCCTAAACCGGGGTTCTGTCCCCACGTGTGTGCGGATGCAGGGCGAATCAGTGGTGGACATATCGTTCGCCAGCCCTGCTCTGTCACCGCGTGTCGTGGACTGGCGCGTCATGGAGGGGGTGGAGACGTACTCAGACCACCAGTACATTCGGTTTGACGTCTCCGCCCAGACCTCCATCGCGCCGGTCCAACAGACCCCGTGTGGTCCGCGTTGGGCGCTGAAGCAGCTGGACCGGGAGCTCCTCCTGGAAGCCGCAATGGTACAGGCCTGGGTGCAAGCACCGGACAGGCCTGTCGACATCGACATTGAGGCAGAGTGGTTCCGGGAGGCCATGTCGCAAATCTGCGACGCGGCAATGCCCCGAGTCCGGCCAGGACGTGCCCGGCGCCAGGTGTACTGGTGGTCGCCGCAGATTGCGGCACTGCGCAATGCATGCAATGCCGCGCGGCGCCGGTACGCCAGACACTGCAGTCGCCGCATCCGCCCGCCGGATGCGGAGGCCAGAGAGGCGGAGCTGTATGAGGGATACAGAGTGGCGAAGCGCACCCTCCGAGCGGAAATAAAGCGGGCCAAGTTGGAGGCCCGCAACGTGTGGCTGGGGACTCTGAACGGAGACCCGTGGGGACGCCCCTACAAGGTGGTGCGGGAAAAACTCCGCCCCTGGGCTCCCCCACTCACGCAGAGTCTCCGACCCCAGATTGTGGAGGGTGTGGTGAGCACTTTGTTCCCTGCGCGAGGGGAACACTCTCCCCCGCTCATGGCTCCGCCACCAGCGGTGTCTAACGCGGATTACGATGGCGACGACGACGACATTGCTCCAGAGGTGACCGAGGTAGAGATGAGTGTGGCGGTACGAAGGTTGAGTGCCAAAAATACCGCCCCAGGACCCGACGGCTTGCCTGGTAAAGCCTGGGTCCTGGCCATGGAGGCTCTCGGGTCTCGATTAAGAGGGCTCTTCAGCGCATGCATGGAGAGGGGCCAGTTCCCACTTCGCTGGAAGACGGGGAAACTGGTCCTTATCGCGAAGCCAGGGCGCCCTGCGGACTCTCCGTCCGCGTACCGGCCCATTGTGCTGCTCGACGAGGTGGGCAAGCTCTTTGAAAGAGTAATTGCAGACTGCCTCGTCGCGCACCTAACACGGGTGGGGCCGGATCTGGCGGACGGCCAGTTTGGCTTTCGCAGGAGGCGCTCCACGGTGGACGCCATCATGCGCGTGCGAGCTCTCACGACGGGGGATGCCGTGTCCCAGGGCAGGTGTGTCGTGGCGGTGTCTTTGGACATCGCCAACGCCTTCAACTCCCTGCCTTGGAGTAGCATTAAGAGGGCACTCCGGTATCACCGGGTGCCCGACTACCTCTGTCGTGTGATCGAGGCCTACCTGTCGGACAGGTACATCATCTACCCTGGTCACCAGGGAGAGTGGAAACGGCAAGAGATGTCGTGCGGTGTTCCGCAGGGATCGGTACTAGGACCGCCCTTGTGGAACATCGGCTACGACTACGTGCTGCGCGGCGACCTCCCTGACGGGGTCAGCGTGGTCTGCTACGCAGACGACACGCTGGTCCTGGCGCAGGGAGAGTCGTACCAGGCGGCGGTCGAATTAGCGACACGCGGGGTTGCGATAGTCGTTGATAGGATCCAGCATTTGGGACTCGAGGTGGCGCTTCACAAGTCCGAGGCCATGTGTTTTCACGGCCCTCGGAGCGCGCCGCCTCGGCGTTCCCAATTAACGGTAGGAGGAGTTCACATCGGCGTCGGGTCGACGATGAAGTACCTGGGACTCGTCCTCGACAGCCGGTGGAATTTCGAGGAGCACTTCCGACGTCTGGCTCCCAAACTGAATCGGACTGGGGCTGCCCTCAAGCGGCTCCTGCCCAACCTCGGGGGTCCTGACGCCTCCTGCCGGAGGCTCTACGCAGGCATCGTCCGGTCCATGGCCCTTTATGGGGCGCCGGTGTGGGCGCCGTCACTGCGAAAGCGACCGGCGGCCCAGCTGAACGCGTGCCAGAGGGTCATGGCCATACGGATGGTGCGGGGATACCGCACGGTTTCCCGCGAAGCGGCGAGCCTCCTTGCTAGCCAGCCACACTTTTTTTCCTGTGGCAACACTACAGCTAACAGCTGATTTAAATTAGTCCCTTGTAATTTTAATTTTAAATGTTAATTTTCTATGTTTTTAAAGCCAATTTCCAATTACTCATCAAGTAAATAAGGTATTTAAGTGTATTACGTATCAAATTCGTGCAATAAAGTGCAAATAAGTGTAAAAAATTCGATAAAACTTTTTTTGACAGGTAGAGGTTACCGGTACCAGTGATTTTTGCATTGTCATCTTGTTATCAGGTACAATACTTTACATTTGACTTGTTATTTTATTGTTTGCGTTCTATTAACTTCATTATACTTGGAATCTCCTTTTATTCGGATGAATATTGTTTGTGAATGACAATTAAAACGTAAACATAACCTTAGTTAGTTGGTGACAGAATTTAACTTTCTAAGTTTATTTTCTTTTATCTAACTATCTTTTAAACTTCTATCTCAACCTACCTAGTCTATTTTATTTTCTTTTCAATTCCTTATAATCATGCCTACGACTCGTAGCGCCTATGCTCGTCAGGAGGAGTCCAAACTCAGTCTGGCTTTGAGCCAATTAAAGGCGTCAAAAGAGTACTGTGACCAACTGATTAAGGAAATGGATGACAATGAAAAGATACTCTTTGAAGCCAATGAAAATAATCGAAAGTTAAAAAATGAAATGGCTCAGGTATACATTCAATTCACTGAGGCCATAGAAGACCGGGATAGGCTCCAACTTGTTGTGGACGGGTTCAGCCAATGTAGCACAGAGTATGAACATGCTCTAAGTCACAAATATTTATTGCAACAACAGCTGCAAGAGGCAAAAAGTCATATATCACAACTAGAGACAACAAATCTAAACATCACTGCCTCGATGAATCAAAGTCTATTCAGCGAGTTGGTGCCTATTGCCCCATCACTAGTTTCAGAAATTAACCCCTCTTATTCTATTGATTTGACAAGTGATGATGACTAAAAATCAAGTAAAACAGTGAGGGTAGTCACTAGTAAAAATAAACTTAAAAAATATATAAAAATTAACAAATATATAGTGAAAACCAAAAAAATGGTTAAAAAACAAAAGTTTTTTATAAAAAATGTTAAATTAAATAGGGAAAGATTACATTTACTGAAACAATTAGATGTGTATTCTTCAAACTTAGAAAAAAGTACAAGGAAATACCAAACTGACACTGAGGACTTGCAGAGTGAACTAAACCATCTACAACACAAATTAGATTCAATGACCATCAAATATACAGCCTCTGAAAACCAAATGAGGGAATATGTATTGGCAATGAATGAGCTGGTGAGCTCACAAAAAACCAACTGTGAGCATTGTCAACCAACATCTATTGCATCTGCGCCGGATCATTCATTGTCAATATGTGATACCCCCTTACCCCAGTCTAGTGTCAGTTTGCCAGTAGAAATTACTGATTGTTTTTCACAACAGTTCATAAATAAGGAAATAGTTATTTTTTGTGATGAAATTGGAAAAGATTTAGGCCACTTTTTGACAAATGAATATCCGGGACACTCGATAATAAATAACTGTATGCCTGGCTGTTCTTTATTTGATATAATGAAAAAAATAATTAAATGTAATTTTAACCAGGATGCCATACTTTTAATTTTTGTTGGAAATAGGGGAAATGTGAACAAAGGAGAATTACTCCAATATTATAGGACTTTGAATAACTTGTGTGTAAGAAAAATTGTGATGTTCACATTCCCATACAGCCAGAGTTTGCCACAGGAAGAAAATCGTATTAGATATAAGATTAATATGACATTGTACAATGTGATATTAAATAATGATTTGTTTCATTTAATTGACATCAACAATTATGTTGGCACTAATTTTTATTTGACAAAAGATAGGTATCTTGTAGATAGATACTATCTTTCAAACTTTTATAGGAGACAGATAGCTGTGTCGCTATCATATTATTTTTTTATTTCAGCCAAGAACTTGGCTAAACAAATTGCTCCTGTTGAGCAATGCAATGACATGTTATATGATTTTGCCAATAAATTGGCACCAAATGTTGACATAGATATTCGTTTAAATTAGAAATTAAGACAACAGAGACAATCTCTAGCATGAATGTACTAACGAACAAAAATATTTCCAATCAAGTTTTAAAATCATTAAATAGTATCAACCTGGTACATCAAAATATTCAAGGACTTATGAACAAGGATTTAGAAGTAGACTTATTCCTTAATTGCAATAAAATTGATATTCTATGCTTAACGGAACATTGGCTTAAGAGCCATCAGTTCATTTTCAATTTTAGTAATCACCAGGTTGGTAGTTCGTTTAGTAGAATTAATGCCATACGTGGTGGCTCATTAATTTTAGTAAGCAACAACCTTAAGTTCAAAGAACGAAAGGATATTGTGAGCCTATCTGTTGAGCGGTCAGTTGAAATAGCCTGTATTGAATTGGAGCAGTTTATTATATTAAGTGTGTACAAACCCCCTTCTGGATTGTATGACTGCTTTGAAAAGGTAATGGATGAAGTTTTCCACAAGATTTCCAATTCAAACAAGTACATAATCACTTGTGGTGATTTTAATGTTAATTTATTAGAAAACTCAGGTTTACGTAGTAAAATTTTAAGTCTATTTCAGTCCTACAATCTTGTAAACTTATTTTTGGAGCCCACGAGATTAACTCCTACTAGTGCCACATGCATAGATAATATTTATACGGATGTTGTACCAACTCACAAAGAAATTATAAATTTATTAGATTCTGATCATTGTGGACAGTTAATTACTTTTCAAAACCAAAAAAACATAGTGGCTAAAAAGAATATCACTGTTAACCCTAAAACTGCAAGTCGTTTAGAAACTTTTAAAACTAAACTCATTAATAATTTACCAGACTTGTCTACATATGATGATCTCAATAACCAATATGAAGGTTTCTTTAACATGTACTGTAATCAATTTAATTCTACTTTTATACCTAAGACTATTTCGGTCAATAGTAACGTTTCGTTCTGTGAATGGGCTACCACTGGTATTCATAAAAGTAGAACTCGGCTTTACGAATTGTATGATGAAAGGGTTCTTGTTAATACTGCTGAATTTAGTTCATATGTGCGAAATTATTCAAAATTATTTAAAAAAATTTGTTCTATAGCGAAATCGCGTTATTTGAGTTCCAAAATTAAAAACAGTAATAATATAATTAAAACTACTTGGAATGTTATAAATAGTGAAACAGGAAAGTCTACAAGACCATCTAGTGACTATAAACTTGTAATTAATGACAATGTGATCACATCGGACTCACAGGTTGCCGCGGCTTTTGAGAACTTCTTTTCAGAGATCCCTATATCAACAACAAAATCTCTGAACTCGTCACCCACTGCCGCAGAGTCTCTGCTTAAAGAAAATGTTAAAGTTTGCGATTCTGATTTTAATTTCGAACATGTGACTTATGTAGATATTATTAAGACGTTTAACTCCTTGAATGTAAAAAAGACTGCAGATTTATGGGGTAATTCTGTGGACGTTGTTAAGTCTATAATCCACATTATAGCTCCTTCTTTAGCTTTTATTTTTAATAATTGTATTGATCGCGGTGAGTTTCCTGATCTAATGAAGAATAGTAAAATAATTCCATTGTTCAAAACGGGTAGTACATCTGACCCCACGAATTACAGACCCATTTCAGTGCTACCCACTTTTAGTAAAATATTTGAGAAACTTATTTTAGAGCAACTACAAAGATTTTTTAACAGACATAAATTATTGCATACCAAACAATTTGGTTTTACAAGGGGTCGTTCAACAACCGATGCCGGTGTTGAACTTTTAGGACATATTTATAATGCATGGGAAGACAAATGCGATGCCCTGGGCATTTTTTGCGATTTGTCAAAGGCCTTCGATTGCGTTCTCCATGAAACATTAATCAGGAAACTACACCATTACGGAATCCGGAACTCCTCCCTGGATCTTCTTACATCTTATCTGAGTGAAAGGATTCAGAGAGTTGATGTAAACGGAAAAAGATCTCCTGGATCTGTAGTTAAAATGGGTGTCCCCCAGGGTTCAATTCTTGGCCCATTTTTGTTTCTTATATATATAAACGATTTACCTTACCTCATAAAGGATAACCATAACATAGTGTTGTTTGCAGACGACACTTCACTTTTGTTTAAACTTAAACGTCAGCAGCCGGTTACTGACGATATAAATATAGCACTTTCAAAAATAGTACACTGGTTTGATGTAAATAACCTTCTTCTTAATGAAAAAAAAACTAAATGTATAAAGTTTACCATGCCTCATGTTAGGCAAGTAGAAACTAGTGTGCTAATAAAAGGTAAAGAGTTGAGTCCTGAAGATAATACAGTGTTCTTGGGCATAACTCTAGATGCTAAGCTGCAGTGGGGCCCACATATAGACAAATTATCAAAAAAACTTAGCTCTGCAGCATACGCTGTTAGACAGATTCGAAATTTAACTGATGTAGAGACTGCCCGTTTAGTTTACTTTAGCTATTTCCATAGTGTCATGTCGTACGGTATTCTACTGTGGGGAAATGCCGCCGAAATACAGTCAATTTTTGTATTGCAAAAAAGGGCTATTCGTTCAATTTATAAATTAAGTCCCAGATACTCCCTCAGAGATAAATTTAAAGAAATCAATATAATGACTGTACCTTCACAGTATATTTACGAGAACATTTTGTATGTACATAAAAATATAAACATGTTTAAAAAATACAGTGATGTTCATAATTTTAATACTAGGAACAAACACAAATTTGTCGTTCCTACAACCAGGCTGAAAAAAATAGGTGGCTCATTTAGGTGCCAATGTATACACTTCTATAATAAACTTCCTAGTCATATTCAACAACTAAGCCTTAATAAATTCAAATTATTTGTAAAGCGAAAACTTTGCCAAAAGGCTTTTTACACTATAAAGGACTATGTTGAGGACCAAAAGGCTTGGGATTGACCTGCTCCAGTACGCACTGCAACTGTTGTCTTATTATTATTATTTTTTTCTTTTGTTTTTATTTTTAATTGTGTTTTTTATTATTTATTACAATTCGATATTGTAGATTATTTTTATTTTGCAATTGGACTTTTTTTTTTCTATTAATTTTTGACAAAAATGTTTACTTTGCTAAAGTATTACATTTTGTAAACTATATTTTTCTTTTATTATTGTGAACGTGAGGACTATGTGGATTGTTTTTTTTTTTTTTTTCCTTTTCAGTAATTTTAATGTATGTCTGGCAATTTGAGTATTTTCTGCGGCCTACCCAAATGTCCTTTCCTTGGTATTGTTCGTCAAGTCGTTGAGCTCCTTAGTAGTCCTGAGTTGAGCTTTACGAATACTGACAAATGCTTGCACTGACTGGACAGGTCCACTCAAATCTGTATGGTTCTTTCTTCAAAAGACCATTTCAGACAAATCTGCATGGTTCTCATGTGATTTGACCATTACATATTTACTGTATGGACTTTAAAAGAGACTTTGACCCCTGAGTTTGTTTCGGTGTTTCTTCTCAGGGTAGTCAGCTAGGAAACACCGGCCTCATCTAGTTTAAAAATGACGAAAAAAAATATTGACGTGTAAAAGTGTTTTTTTAAACCTACTTACAAAATAAATATCATTTATCATTTATCATTTACCATGGGATCTGGAGGCACTAGGCCTTGCACGCATGCACGATCTGCGCGTGGAGATGCAACGCCGGGGCGAGACTCCACTGCCGCGACAAGTCGCGGCATGGCGGAAAGAGTTCCGGCGGGATCTCATGGCGGAATGGCGACAGCGACTATCGCAACCCAGTGCTGGGCACGCCGTAATCATGGCGGTAAGTCCCCTCTTTGAGGAGTGGCTGGAAAGGCAACACGGCGTCATTACCTTCCGCATGACGCAGGTCCTCACCGGACACGGTAAGTTCGGGAAGTTCCTGCACCGGATTCGTGCGGAAGCGACGCCCGGGTGTCGCCACTGTGTGGACCGCCCGGAGGACACGGTGGAGCATACGGTGGAGGTGTGCCCCGCTTGGGCAGAGCAACACCGTGTCCTCGTGGGGGCGATCGGCGGCAGCGATCTCTCGCGCCGGGCCTTGGTACAGGCCATGGTCCGGAGTGAGGAGGAGTGGCAGGCGGTCGCCTCCTTCTGCGAAGCAGTAATGCTAGCGAAGGAGGAGGCCGATCGCGTGAGGCAACGGTCCTCACGCCCCAATCGCCGCCGGGATTCCGATCCCGATTTCCGGCCACCGTAGGCGCGGGCTTGCGGACGGCGAGCAATGGGTGGCTCGCCGTCCGACCGTCCGGTAACCGTCTGGACCGAGCCCAAGTCGTCGACGGCGCGTGTTATTCCACGCGCGCCTCAGGGAGTTGTCAGCAACTGTAGGGGCCCAGCAGGGTCGAAGCCTACCGGGGCCAAGGGTCTGATTCTGAAAGGAAGACTCGGCCCTGGTACGAAAGGCAACGAAGGAACAGGAGTGGGTTTTTAGTCAGTAAAAGTCTGACACTATCTCCCGCCTCGCCCAAGAGCGGGGGATGTCATAAGATGATTTTCCCACCGGAAAAAAAAAAAAAAAAAAAAAAAAAAAAAAAAGGCAGACTGGAACTGATATGCCAAGCGAACATGCGATCTTGTAAACCACTTAATCCAGAAATTGTGCAGCCCATCCGGCCCTGGAGATTTCCAGTTTGGCAACGGACGGACTGCACGAGTTACATCTTGGGGGCAGATGTCAATTGCCCCCATTTGTGGTATTGGATCGCACGCTCGCTCGACCTCTCGAGTCCAGTCACCCTCGGTGTGACTGACAGGCACCGACCAGATGCTGCGCCAGAATGAACTCATGACATCATCATCCGGAAGGCGCGCGTCAGTCACACCTTGGTCCGGTCGCTCCCAAGCCCCATAAACCCACCTTTCATTACTCCGGAATGTGCGATTCTGGATGTATCGCTCCACTCGCCGCTTATACCTGCGGATACGGTTTGCCCATGCATACACCTTCTGCTTCAGGAAGTCGATGCGCTCTGTGACACGGGACATATAGTCTCGGGGGCTGATGTCAGTCCCCGAAAACGCCCGCCTCACAAAGCGCATCACTCTTGGGCGAGTGTTCCCCTCCCTGAAGCAGATTAGTTTGCCGATGAGTGCTCTGGCCCCACCAATACGACGCTCGATCCTGCACTGCCAAGCCGGCACAGCTGGTTTCGGTCGTGTAGCTACGTCACAGTTCGGAAACTTGACGTGAGCTACACGACATGCCGCTACAGCTGCGCAGTACATTATCGAGTGTGTATCAGTGAGATCTTCGCAGTCGTCAAAATATTTTGATAACTGCAAATCCAGAGCAGCCACCAGCGCCTTATTCTTATTATGCATGGGCAAACGAGGTAAGCGCGGCCTAAGTTCGAGCGGCATGTTGCGATACTCCCGAATAGCACACTCCAAAGCACTCCTCAATTCATTATTGCACTGGGTACTTACAGGTGTAACCATGTCAGTAATCTCTTCGTCAGCGTGGTTGGAGACATGGTTGGACGGTGATACCTGTGAATGTACCTCCGCCTGCGACGAAGAGGCAATGGCATGGCTACCCATTTCCGTTCGGAGGCGATCAAGTACAGTATCGTTCAACATATGATTACGCTGGATGACCCGCACCTGATCCGAAAGTCGTTGGGCCGAAACGTTGACGGCTGGCTCAAGCACCTGAAACAAAGAGAGCATCCGAACACGGTACGCGGTCAGGTTATTTCCTCCCTCTGTAGCCCCATAGTATGAGCGCATGACGTTCTCATTGATAGATCTCGTCCATCGCATGCGCTGCACACTTCCGCCGGGAGCTGGGACCCTATCAGAAGCCGGTGGGCCTCGAGGTCCTAAGCCGTTCGGCGGCCGCCGTCCTCCCCGTCGACGCGCAGGTGGTGGAGTCGTCGGCGGAGAGAAGTACTCGTCGCTGGAGCTCGACGCAACTGCCGCGGCCGACGTCACAGCACTCACGATGGGGCTGGGTTCCGGCGGCGGCGAGGCGGGGCTGAGCGACGAGTCCGGAGGTGGTGGGCGTGCTCTTCGAGCTGCGGCTCTCGTCAACATCTTCTCTCAAATTAAAATTCCCATTTTCCGTATTTTATTGTTGTGACAGGAGTTGTCACTGACGTTTAGGTACTATTGTTTTTTTTTGATAAAACGATACAAAATATATTTTGTCATGATGTTGGGTTTATTCGTGGACTATTTTACTGTTGGCTATTGCTTGGTTGGTATAGTGGATTGAAAAAATGCTCTGTAAAAATATATATTGGTCGAAAATGGTTCTGAGATCTTTTTTCACTTGACGTTGTTAGTGTTGCCGCGTTTTTTTATTATTATTTATTATTATTATTCATTTTAATATTGTAGTTTTCGTTTAATTTATAAAACTATACAAGATCGAAGTTTTTTCGATTTATAGATAAGTTGTTTTTATTTAGTCATTCATTAGATTTTTCGGTCACGTTAATAATTTCAATGTCATGATCACTAATTGTATTGTTTTTGAGATATCATATTAAAAGAAATTTCATTAACAAATAACATACATTTACGATCGGTAATATAAGTTATAGAATATAATATACAATAGGAATGAAATAGGGCCTAGGACAGTTCCTTGTGGGACGCCATATTTGTAAGATTTTATTTCAAAATAGTGCGGTATCGTATCGTTATTTCTGTCCATTCTTGTTATGGTAACGCCTTATTGTCTGTTATTAAGATATTATTGAAGTGTAATTAGCCTTTAATTCCAATTGAGTTTAATTTCTGTAGTTATAGTAGGTCATGAGAGACTAGATCAAAGGCATTAGATAAATCAAAGAACAATCTTGTGGTATAATAGTTGTGGTTAAAATTCGTTATTATTATTTTAATAATATGCACAGGCATAGTAGCATATTGAATTTATTGTTATGGACGCAAAACAGCCAATTAAATCGATTTTTTATACATACACTACTCGAATATTTTCGATATGACTTATCACCGTTTTTATAAAGGAGTTTACAATTGACAGCTGCAGTGTTTCGCAAAAAGTGACAATTGAGAATGATAAATTAGTTAAAAATTAATTTTACAATATTTTTTATCTCGTAGTACAAATGCAAGTGAAGGATTCATTTATTCTGTAATTTTTTTTGCATTTTTGCTGACATCTCTTTGAGGTGCGTGAGGAACACTACGAGGCTCCACTTTTACGGTGGCCGTATAGTTGTCCTGCGACTGAAGACGCCCTTGTCGTGGTGACGAGCGTGATGATGTACGTTCCCTCACATATATGGTCCCCTCCTTCGCTAGCATAACTACATCGCAGTCGGCGACCGCATCCCATTCTCCATCGCTTTGGACCATAGCCCGAAGCAGGGCCCGGCACGAGAGGGTCGCCGATGCCAATCGCCTCCACCAGGAAACGGCGGTGCTAAACCCAAGCAGGGGCATAATTCCACCATGTCCTTCGGGCGCTCTGCACAATAAGGACACCCGGGCGTTTCTTCCGCCTGAATTCAGTGCAGGAAACTCCCAAACTAACCTTGTCCGGTGAGAACCGGTGTCATGCGAAAAATAAGAATGTCGTGGCACCTGCCCAACCACTCCTCAAAAGGGGACTTACCGCAATGATTAAGGCATGCCCATTTGGGATGTTGGTGAAAAAGTTTTCTAATATCCCAGTCACTTTTGACTTATCTGAGTTGATTTTACTATCTACTAAAAGCTACTTGTTTCAATCTGACTGTTAGTTCCAGAGATTTGCGATCCTAAACAAAGATAAAAACTCTTCCCCTTTATTATAATATATTATTTTAACTATAAATAACGACATTTCATTTCGATTTCGTTGGTTTGTGTTTCTAGTTTCTTTGTTTATTCCTGTTAGGTTTTATTTTATTATTAGAAATTCGAATTTTCTTGTCATTTATAAAATAGAAGCATAAAAAATTATTTCTTTCTATATGTATATTAGAAATGTTACAGGAAAAGTGTCACATAAATAAAATAATGAAGATTACCATACAATTATTTATTTATTCATTTACAATAGTATTTATTTATTTAACGATTTATGTACACACACAGAAGTAAAATATTAGAGGAAGGAAACAGAAAAATAGGTACACAGGTGGGGCTTATTTCTAAAGAAATCTCTTCCAGCACACCTGCGAAAGGAGAGTTGGAAGAAAATAGATATGAAGACACCGTGTGTAACAGTAATAGGAACATAAATACATACAAAATAATATAATAAAACTAATACATACAAACTAATATGCGACGAATGATGACGAAATATGTAGTATGTATGAAGTATGTTTGTGTGTAGTATGCTTAAACCTAATTAAAAGTTACATATAACAATAATAATAAAAAAGGTAAGTTACATCCATATCTTAAAATAACACAACACTATACATAACCCAATTTACATTAACTTATTACCTAATAAGACTAATGAATAATAATAAATAAATAAAAGTGCCTCAAATATTGAATTAATTAATAAAACACAATAATTACATTAAAAATACAAAAATAAACAAATCATCAATATAAATTCAATAAAAAATATAATGTTACAATATTACACAAACGTCATTAAAATTACAATAGATTATAATAAGAAAAATACATTAATGTCTTAAATTAAATGTCAATCGTCAATAAATAACCCGCCCCTGATCGTTCCCGGTGCAAAGGTGCCCATAACACTCGCCGCATTACCTCGCTAAATAGCGATGGCCATCCTTTGAACCAAGAACGACCTGGACCGGGAGTCACCCGTTGCCTCCCCGAGCCTACGGCCCAAGTCCCCCACAAAACACTTACACACACAAAAGTCATTATTCAAATAAATAATCCGCCACTTGCACTACTACGACGAGGCCGTATTCGGAACTCTCCATACAACGACCATGTTGCGTATATGAGATAAAAAATTGAGTCCAATTCATTTTTCTGACCGTGGTATCGTCTTATCAGTACATAAAAAAGTTCATCATTACTTTGATATGCTTTCAGAAAATTCACAATGCCTTGAACACGTTCCGGATCAATATTTTGTGAGAAATAATTTTTATCATCCGAAACAAAGAACATCCGTCTCATCTTGTCTAAATTCACCAAGATTTTTTTGTGCTTCTTGACTTCGTATTTTAGTTGTTGTTCGCATGATTTCCATTGCTCCTGAGATAAGAGGTCCTTGTATTGCCGATATCTGGTCTTCCAATAAATTTTTTCGTTCATGAGTTCCCGTATGTATTCAGGAACATATCGGAGTCGAATTTTTTTGAGGGCAGCTTTTGATATGTTCCGTGTAAAAACATATGTGAAAACTGTCTCGTACTCCTTGTCTGTGAAATAATCACCTCCCACACGACCCATCAAACTCTCGATTAATTCCATCGCCAAGTTTACTCGCGTAAAAGCTACGTTTACGTTGGTCATTTTCAAAGCAACGTGAACACTTTAAAGGTCAACAGAAGACTGTATAAAATAACAAGAATTTTCGCGTATTTATACGGTCCGAGAAACCAAATTGACAGAAAGAGATGGCGCTATATAACCTGAATAATTACATCCCCTTTTCGCTACAGAACAATGACTTAGACAGATAACGCGGGCCGCAGGTAGAAAAACTCGCTCTTAATTAATAATAATAATAATTTGGGGTTTTTTGGCCATTGTTGTCTAATGATCATGTTGTTGCCGAATACCTAGAAACATAATAGTCGGTACGTTTGTTAAGTATTTGGAATTAGCAACTTATAATCTCCGATAAGGTAAACAATGGTAAAGAAACAGATGATAAAGATAGAAGTAAATCCTATTCATTTTGGAATGAATCAAAGGGCTGGCTTACATTATATTACTTTAAAAGAAATACCAAAGATAAAGTTTTCCCACATTATTGAATAAAAGACTTCACTGCTAATATCATCTGCGTATTATGAGTTGAGGACATTGAGGACGAAATAAATGCGAAACAATTAAAGATGGTTTATTATGCTCATTTCGAATCATCATCAGATTTCGATACAATATACAGTTCTGGAGAAAAACCACGGTTATAATTTTTAGTGAATCTTCATTCTCTAGAAAAGCAATACGTACAAAGAGAAAGCAGGCTGTCGATCTCATTTTAGCTTTTAAAGGTTCTAACAGAGAATAACCATGGCAAACTCTCGTAGTTGAAATGAGTTTAGAAATAAAGTTGTACCTTATTTCAAAATTGTTATGCATAGCGCTCATTACAAGTTGTAGTAGAAATATTTAATAAACTACTGGTGGATTTGAAAAATTATGTTAAACACTTGCCTTTTTCAAACTAGAAAGCTCTCCAAGAATTTCCGTTTTGTTAAACCCTTTTAAAAAACCGGTGAAAAGTCATGTCGAAAACATTCGAGAAGTGTATGTATAAGGGATTAATTTAATTGACAGTTTGACTCCCAAAACACGAATATTATACCCAATACCTACGTTAGCTATGTACAGTCTTATTAAAATAGTATTAACGAATATTAACCACAACTAATAAAACACAATGTTTTCTTAAATTTATCTAAGGTCTTTTAAGATTTCTTTTCATGTATACAATAGGCAACAACGCGTTACTATTACGAGGATGAATAGAAATAACGATATGACAGCCAATTATTCTGAAATCAAATCTGACAAGTGTGGCATTCCGCAAGGAAGTGTTGTAGGGCCTATTCTATTATTTTTGTACAATATAGTCTATAACTAATATTACTAATCATAACTATGTAATCTCATTTGCTAATGACATTTCTATTATTGCATTGAACCCAACATTGTAGTTATTTCAAGGCACTGGGTACTCGAAATTGCGATATTTTGTTAAGATTTTCCGTTATACTTAGTAGATATATATATATATATCTACTAAAAATAACGATCGAGTTGATCAAAAATATCAATCAATTTCAACATTCAAAATGATCTTCGATCGATTGATTTTTTTGAATTCGTCATTCTCTTTAATACCAACATTATAAGTTACTAGCTGTTGCCCGCGACTTCGTCCGCAACATGTTATGTAAACGTCCAGATCCAGATGTATGAACGTCAATGAATAGAAAGAGTATGTATGGGTCGTAGCAGTTGGCATTTCTGCCTACCCCAAGGGAAAAGGCATTAGTTTATGTACGTTTCTGGTTTATGTTCTGGTAAAACAATATTGTATGATTTTAATCCCTCGCCACAATGAGCACGCCACAATCGCAGCGGTAATGCCTGTCTTTGAGGTGTCACTACAGAGGCGTCACGGCATCCTCTCTTTGTGCAGGACTCACCGGATGTGGATATTTTGGAAGGTATCTGTATCGAATTCAGCGGGAAGAAACACTCGGATCTCACCATTGTGCGGATCGCCCGGAGAATACGGTGGAAGTCGTTCCCGCTTGGTCGGAGCGCCGCCGTATCCTCATGGAGGCGATTGGTGGAGAAAATGACAACCAGTAGCCTCCTTCAGCAAATATATAGGGCCCTCTAGGACCGATGTCTGCTGGGGCTGCGAGATTGTTTGAAAGAGTTACCTCGTGTAATACATTTCGCCTCAATAATATTTCATTGAAGAGTTTAAGCAGTTAGACAGCTTTAGTAGAGGTAAACGAAGGAGCATAATCGGGACACCGACCTTCAGCTGGATAACGTGCACTGATAGTGCAAAACCTTAAGTGAATCCAAAAACTACCATCATCATCAACTATCTTCCTCCACAACAGAACTTATAAAGAATTTTAGAGAGCTTAATTGCATTGATTGTTGCAGCTTGTTCCTTTTGGGCGTGGTGTTTCATTTACCTAGGATTTTTGGTGTGTATTTAACTGACGTCCCCGTATATCAGACAAATGTTTTTTCCATAGTTTGAAC
This sequence comes from Mythimna impura, assembly GCA_905147345.3. Lineage (NCBI taxonomy): Eukaryota > Metazoa > Arthropoda > Insecta > Lepidoptera > Noctuidae > Mythimna > Mythimna impura. Next base: position 162,836 of record CAJHVM030000012.1, read on the forward strand.
TACCCTATAAAGAGTCTCCAGGCTGAGTTTGGTGATTTTCAATACTCAGGTTTTTCTTTTTTCATAGTCAGGATTATAAACATTCAGTTGTGTTCTCAGATAGTATGGGAAGAGGTTTAGGCAAATTAATAAACAACAACCTTAGCTATTCTACTCAGAATTATTGTATACCTGGGTCAACATACAAGCATATTATGGAATTAGTAATTAGAAAAACATATAATTATGCTACTAATTTAACTGTGTATATAGGTAATAGTTTAAAGGTACAAAAGGAAGATATAACAGACTATGTAACTAAGATGTTAAAATTAAAATGTAAAAAAATAATATTGTGTGCTTTTCCATATTTTGAACAATTGTCAAATAGACAAAATAATTATATTCATATGCTTAACAAACATATGTACTTTTTAGTTAGTCACTATAGTGACAAGTTTATGTTTTTTGACACCAACATATTTGTTGACCATTTAAAGTCGACTAGGGGTACAACGTATCTGCCAATTAGTTATAGACACACAATAGCAAGGCTATTAGCTTATTATATTAACACAGACATAAGTAGTATGTCGAAGTCTTGTATAATTGACACCGCAATGTTTAGTAATTATACTAATAATCATGTGTTGGACCAAATTAACGGTAGCACAATTGCTATGAATACTTATACACAGTGTACGAAGGAGGTTCCACATATCACTTTGGAAAATTCCTTATTTAACGTGGAGGCTACAATTACTTGCAACTCATTGCCAGGTGATAATATAAATTTGGGACAAACTCCGGATTATTTAAACTAATGCATAAGACAACAGAGGGTACCAGTAACAGCATAGTTATATCAACCATCAATAAGGTATCTTCTTGCTCTCAAATAGTTAAACAGCAAAAAGGGTCTCAGCAGCATGAATTGAAATTGTTTCATCAAAATATTCAAGGTATCTCTTCCAAATTATCAGAAATTGAAATGTTATTAGAAAAAACAATGTTTGATGTTGTATGTCTTAGTGAACATTGGTTGAAGGATTACCAGGGGCTACTCAGTTATAAAAATTATAGTGTGGGTAGTTGTTTTAACCGGAAATCTATGCTGCGTGGTGGTTCTCTAATTTTAATAAAAAAATGCATAAAATTTAAGCAACGTAATGACATAGTTAACTTGTCAACGGAACATTGCGTTGAACTGTCCTGTGTTGAGCTGGATAAGCATGTTATAGTGTGCGTGTATAGACCCCCGAACCCTCAGAACTTTAGTCTTTTTGAATCATCAATGGAAGATGTTTTAGCTAAACTTGCAGATAGTAACAAATCCGTAATTATTTGTGGAGATTTTAATATGAACATTTTAGAAAATAATTCGAATAGCAGCAGATTTTTAAGTCTTTTTAAATCATTTAATTTGACTTATGTTTTTACAGAACCCACTAGAGTAACTCCAACCTCTGCAACTTGTATTGATAATGTTTTCTGCAATTGTGACTATTTAGATAAAGCTATAGTGAATTATCTTCTGTCTGATCATAGTGGACAAACTGTAGCATTTAAGTTTCAAGCAGCCTTAAAAAAAACGCAAATTCAATTTAGGCCAATTACAAAAGGCAAATTAAAAAAGTTTAATAGTAAATTAGAAAATAAGTTAAATGTTCTGGGCCATGATATTGATGATGCCAATAAATTTTATGATAATTTCTTTTCAGTGGTACTCAATGAATTTAATATAGGTTTTGAAAAGAAGTCTAAAAATATTTTCCCTAAGTTTGTATTTAGTGACTGGGCGACTAAAGGTATTAGGGTAACTAGGGACAGACTATATGAGCTGTATGGCCTTAAGCCATTCTTAAACACTGAAACTTTTTATAAATATGTAAATAGATATTCTAAACTTTTCAGAAAGATTTGCAAAGTAGCAAAGGCCCTGTACATTAGCAATAAGATCAAATCTGCAGACAATAAAATAAAGACTGTGTGGAAAGTTATTAATAGTGAAACTGGTAGGAATAAAGTACGTAATACGGATTTTTTATTGGAGACTTCACATGGTCCCAAAAGCTCTAACATAGAAGTAGCCCAAGAGTTTGTGAATTATTTCACTGATATACCTCTTAGGACAACGGAAGCTCTAAATTCCTCCCCTGAAGCTTCAATTGCTTTATTGAAAGCAAACTTGCCAGGCTGCCCGGTTCAATTTCAATTCAAACATATAAACCCTTTGACAGTCATAAAGGCTTTCCGGCAAATAAAAGTCAAATTAACCGAAGACCTATGGGGAATGTCTGTTAAAGTATGCGCATCTATAATTAAGACCATAGCACCGTACTTAGCTTTAATATTTTATTTGTGTGTGGACCAAGGAGTCTTTCCAGGTATAATGAAGTACAGTATAGTTATACCACTTTTTAAATCCGGTGACCATAATGACACTAATAATTACAGACCTGAATCAGTATTGCCGGTTTTCAATAAGGTGTTTGAAAAAGTTATGCTTAATCAAATGCTTTACCATTTTAACAGCAATCAAATCTTTCATGTCAGCAGTATGGTTTCACCAAAGGACGATGTACGACTGATGCTGGTGTCACTTTATTGAAACATATATTTGCAGCGTGGGAAGAAGCCCAAGATGCGATAGGAATTTTTTGTGACCTCTCAAAGGCTTTTGATTGTGTTAATCACGAAATCTTGCTTTTAAAGCTAGAGCATTATGGACTAGGTAAACTTGCACTCAGTTTGTTGAAATCTTATTTAATTGACAGGCAACAGCAAGTTCAGATAAACGGTGTCAATTCTCCGGGTTCGAAAGTCAAAATGGGTGTACCACAAGGCTCAATATTAGGTCCTTTCCTCTTTTTAGTATATATAAATGATCTACCGCATCTATTGAAAAAACAACCACATATTGTATTGTTTGCTGACGATACGTCGTTAATTTTTAAGATCAATAGACGTTCCACAAATCTTGATGACGTAAACAATGCTTTACAGCAAGTCCAAAACTGGTTTACTGTTAATAATTTAGTATTAAATGGAAAAAAAACTAAGTGCATAAGATTTGCGTTACCGAATGTTAGAAGTAATTACTCCGACATAGTATTGAACAAGGAGAAACTTGAATTCGTCGTGAATACGGTTTTCCTAGGGATCACGCTTGACTCGAGGCTACAATGGGGTCCTCATTTAACATCTCTGGCAGGTCGGCTTAGTTCAGCAGCATATGCTGTCAGAAAAATCCGTCAATTTACTGATGTGGATACTGCGCGACTAGTTTATTTTAGTTACTTTCATAGTATCATGTCTTACGGTATTTTGCTATCGGGACGGGCTGCAGATATAGAGTCTATTTTTATTCTGCAGAAAAGAGCTATCAGAGCCATATACAATCTTCGCAGACGCGATTCTCTTAGGGAACTATTTAAGGAAATAAACATCCTGACGGTCCCTTGTCAATACATTTATGAAAACATTATGTATGTTCGGAAAAATATTCATCTTTTTACTAAGATAAGTGACAGGCACAATTTTAATACTAGTTTAGGGGTATGTGGGACAGAGAATAAAGCCCCACATACCTCCGTTGAAAAGGGAGGATCCTCCAACCAGACGGGTGTTATGTCTGGTGGGCTGCTGCCCGATAGATGATTTCGGGCTGTTCTATATGTTCTAATCGCGCGGAGAACTTTGATTGCGCGATGCAGGATTAGTTCTTATGTGACGCCATAGATGTCGCTACACTAGGAACTGGAACAAATTAGATCAACCTCGGTTCAGATTGGCTAAAGTACATAGTTCTTTCATGGGGTACTGTGTAAAATTTTATAATAAAATACCAGTTGATATTCTACAACTAAATGAGTCCAAATTTAAAGCATGCATTAAATGCACACTATGTAGACAAGCGTATTATAAACTGCAAGATTATATCCTCGATAAAAACGCTTGGCTAAATGCCGGTCCTGCTCCGCAGCCACAGACACTTTTACCTTCAAATTAGTTTTTTTGTATATATATATACATAAATATTGGAAGAGATACTATTCCCCTTTTTGTATTGTTGTTTTTGAAATGTTTTTTATTTTATTTTATTTGTTTATTTCACTAAAGCTTATGATAATTTATTACCTTTTCTATTTGGAAACAATAGCATTGTATAATGTAGAAGCACTTTGTTTTTCAAGTTTTGTGAATGTGAAGTACCATGGAGCATTTTTATTAGGTTACAACTTGTTTGACATTACGAGCATGGCAGTTGAGAGTTTTTCATGCTCACTCAAATGTCTCGCTGATGGTGGCATGTGTTATTGGGTCATTCGGTTCCCTTCAAAATGGTTGAGCTGAGTGAGGCTGACGCACGCGTCATGCTCGTGAACGGGTGCCGTCAGTTGAGACTGGTCATCTCTTAGCTGCCAGTGACTTAATTCAATTTCTATTTTTTTTAATTTATTTTTTTATTTTATTTTTTATGTAAATTTATTCGTTTATTCATAATTATAACATGTAAATTATATTTTTAAATATTTCAATAAAAAAAATAAAAAAACATTTAAAAATATAAAAAACAGTGTCCCACCGGTATCGGGAACAGGGTCCAAGCTACCGGCGGTCAGGGCTCCAGAGAAAGGAACCTCCTGACAATACGAGCCGTGTCCAGGAGTTCCGCTTTCTGGATCAAGCCCTTGATCCAGCCACCTAACGCGAGCCTCCTAAGGTGTTGGTCGAGGCTCTTAGCTATTAAGCCATTGGCTGACACGACTATCGGTACAATGATCGCTGAGTCTACATCCCACATGTCGACAACCTCGCGAGCCAAATCAATATACTTGATTTGTTTGTCTTTCTCGGCTTTCACGAGGTTCTCGTCATGCGGAACGGATATGTCAACAATCATTGTACGCCTCTCTCTTCGGTCCACCACCACTATATCAGGCTTATTGGCTACAATAGTCCTGTCAGTGATGATGGACCGGTCCCAGTACAGCGTGATATCGCCATTATCGAGAACTGGGTCGGGCACATACCTGTAGTATGGCACCTCCGATTCCACAAGAGAGTAATTCAGAGCAAGTTGCTGATGGATAATCCTGGCTACAAGGTTGTGTCTATGCAAGTATTCCCCGTTAGCTAGACGAGAACAACCAGAGATAATGTGGCGGATTGATTCACCCGGTCGGTGACATGCCCGACAGATGTCAACCGTGCCGTCCTTCACAATAAATCTCCGGTAGTTATTCGTCATGATAACTTCGTCCATAATTGCACAGACAAAACCTTCGGTTTCCCCAAAGAGGTCACCGACGCGCAGCCAGGCTACGGACGCTAGTTGATCTACATCGGGCCCATGAAGGGCCCGGAAAAAGCGTCCGTGGAGTTCCTTACTCTGCCATACTTCCCTGCGATCGTTAGTGTCAAGCACTACAGGTTTGCGCCAGCTCTCGTTAGCCAAGGAGAGCGGGGTGAGTCCCTTGTCCACTGCCACTACATCACGATGCATACCCACGTCGGCGGTTAGGAAATAATTATTACTTATCTACATTGTGCTCACATATTAGAAGCGACAAGAAATATGTAACCAAGATTTATGTAACTCATAATATGATTTAAAAGAGTGTCCATGGAGTTTCTTGCACGTTCTTTTCCATAGAGATCTACGCTTTGGAACGTGCAATTTAGCTTCACTTGTATTTTTTTTTTGACTGACCGACATTTTGACAATTCAAAAGTGCCTGTAATTGGTCTATTTGAAATAAACGTTTCTGATTTCTGATTTCTGATTTCCAACTTTTGAATGAATTTCGGCGAAATCTTGAGTGCGTGCATCCCCGTCCAATCGAACTCGCATATTGATGACCAAACCGAGAAATTACTGACGCCGATTGCCTCTATGAGGACACGGCGGTTCACCCAAGCTGGATAGACCTCAACCGCATGCTACACCGTGAGCTTCGGGCAATTCGCAAAATGGTAATATCAAGGTAATTCCAACCGAATCCGGAACAGAAACCGTTCGAAATACCAGTACCAATACCATAATCCAATACCATAATCCAGTGTTGGTCACCACTCACTGTAAGGAGGCAATGTCCAGATGTCGACATAAGGCTACAAGGAATCTGAGATACATCATACGTTGTCGAACTGTGATCAGAAAAACACATTCGACCTCGTTTTATATGAAGCAGTGACTGCAAATAATAAAACACGCTATTATTAGGTAGCAAGGTGCCATCATCCCGGAGAACACAGTGAAGCATACATTGGAGGTGTGCCCCGCAAGAGCGGAACACCGCTGTGTCCTCGTGGAGGCAATCGGCGTCAGTGGCCTCTCGCACCGGGCCCTGGTTCGGGCTATGGTCCAAAGCGAGGAGAAATGGCAGGAGGTTGCCTCCTTCTGCAAAGCCGTAATGCTAGCGAAGGAGGAGGCCGCTCCACGCCGAGCCGAGATTCCGACCCCGACTACCAGCCACGGTAGACACGGGCTTGCGGACGTCGAGCAATGGGTAGCTAGCCGTCCGGCCGTCCGGTAGTTGACCGGACCAAGCCCAGTCATCAACAGCGCGTAGTGATCCACGCGCTCCTCAAAGAGATGTCGCAAAGGGCAACTGAAGGACACAGGTGTGGTTTCAGTCAGTAAAAGATTGACACGCCCTCCCGCCCGAACCAGAGCGGGAGAAGTCACTGGATAATATCCACCCTTAAAAAAAGAATAAAAAGTAGATCGTCATCATTATCATTTCAGCCGAAAGACGTCCAATTTTGGACATAGGCCTCCCCAAGTGTCGCCATAATGACCGGTCCTGTGAGTCTCGCATCCATCGAATTCCCGCGACCCTCACCAGGTCATCGGTAACGTCCACTTGGGGGCCTTCCAACGCAAGGTATCATGTAACCCCTTCCAAAAATTTGGCCGTGTTATTTTAAAGTCAATAATTAAATACATACGAGGCATGCCTTTTAAGTTTTGTCGTTTGAAGAAAAAAACACAACTAGAACCTTATAGTACTTTTTATTATTTTTCAAAGTATTCACCACGTAGCTTAATACACTTTTCCATTCGCTCAAACCAGTTATTATAACATTTATTCCACTCTAAAGTGGGGTTGTTCAAAATGGCTGACTTGAAAGCGTCGACTGCTTCTTCGCCGGACTGGAACCTTTGATCGCGAAGACTTTTCTTAATTTTAGGAAATGAAAAGAAATCGTTAGGGCTTAGGTCAGGACTGTATGGAGGATGGTCAAGAATTTCTACTTTTTCCTGCTTCAAATACTCAATCGTTTGAGAAGCGCTGTGTGAGCTTGCGTTATCGTGGTGCAGGATGATGCGTCTCTTTGAGTTAGATTTTCGAAGTTCGGCTTTGACTTGTGGTAAACAAACTGTAGTATACCACTCTGCGTTAACCGTTCTACGATCTTCAAGTGCAATGTCGCAACATGGCCGGTTTTTCCAACGAACGTGGCCACCAACTTCTTTGAAGTGCTTCGAGAACGAACAACTCTAGTCGGCTTTGGCTCGTCTTGAAAGACCCAGATTGTAGATTGTTGTTTGGAATCAGGATCGTAGGCATAGATTCAAGATTCGTCACCACTGATGATGTCGTAGACGTGATTTGACTCTCCTCGGTTGAACCTTTGCAGACTTTTCTTACATCATCTGACGCGGGCCGCCTTGTGATCGTCAGAAAGCAGATGCGGTATCCAACGGCAAACTAGCTTTCTCACACCAAGCGCTTCATGCAAGATCTTCTGAATGGTTGTCCCTGAGATGCCTAATAGAGCCTTTATCTCTCGATACGTCACATGACGATCTTCGAGAATTAGTTGTCTCACAGCAATGATGTTATCTTCAGTGAAGGCGGATTTTGGGCGTCCTTCGCGAGATTTGTCACTAACATTAGTATGTCCACGCTGGAATTCTAAATACCAGCGTTCGACAGTCCGCAGACATGGAGCTTCATCACTGAATACAGATGTTAGCTCTTCAAAACACTGAAGCCGTGTCAGGCCTCATCTAAAGTTGTAGAAAATTATTGCACGAACATTTTCGTTAGAAAGATTCATTTTCGTACGTAGCCTGACATATTCCAATCGACGTTGTGACTAAACAATAGCATTAATCCTAATACTTTCAACTGTTTTGAGATTCAAAATTTAAACACATTCGAATATAGAACAGTTCCAAATTCAAAATTGCCGGGAAATATGGAAACGACAGAACTTAAAAGGCATGCCTAGTATAGGTCAATTTATATGTTTGAATTGAAATTCAACCGGGCAGCCTGGCAAGTTTGCTTTCAATAAAGCAATTGAAGCTTCAGGGGAGGAATTTAGAGTTTGTCGTTGTCCTAAGAGGTATATCGGTGAAATAATTCACAAACTCTTGGGCTACTTCTATGTTAGAGCTTTTGGGACCATGTGAAGTCTCCAATAAAAAATCCGTATTGCGTACTTTATTCCTACCAGTTTCACTATTAATAACTTTCCACACAGTCTTTATTTTATTGTCTGCAGATTTGATCTAATTGCTAATGTACAGGGCCTTTGCTACTTTGCAAATCTTTCTGAAAAGTTTAGAATATCTATTTACATATTTATTAAAAGTTTCAGTGTTTAAGAATGGCTTAAGGCCATACAGCTCATATAGTCTGTCCCTACTTACCCTAATACCTTTAGTCGCCCAGTCACTAAATACAAACTTAGGGAAAATATTTTTAGACTTCTTTTCAAAACCTGTATTAAATTCATTGAGTACCACTGAAAAGAAATTATCATAAAATTTATTGGCATCATCAATATCATGGCCCAGAACATTTAACTTATTTTCTAAGTTACTATTAAACTTTTTTAATTTGCCTATTGTAATTGGCCTAAATTGAATTTGCGTTTTTTTAAGGCTGCTTGAAACTTAAATACTACAGTTTGTCCACTATGATCAGACGGAAGATAATTCACTATAGCTTTATCTAAATAGTCACAATTGCAGAAAACATTATCAATACAAGTTGCAGAGGTTGGAGTTACTCTAGTGGGTTCTGTAAAAACATAAGTCAAATTAAATGATTTAAAAAGACTTAAAAATCTGCTGCTATTCGAATTATTTTCTAAAATGTTAATATTAAAATCTCCACAAATAATTACGGATTTGTTACTATCTGCAAGTTTAGCTAAAACATCTTCCATTGATGATTCAAAAAGACTAAAGTTCTGAGGGTTCGGGGGTCTATACACGCACACTATAACATGCTTATCCAGCTCAACACAGGACAGTTCAACGCAATGTTCCGTTGACAAGTTAACTATGTCATTACGTTGCTTAAATTTTAAGCATTTTTTTATTAAAATTAGAGAACCACCACGCAGCATAGATTTCCGGTTAAAACAACTACCCACACTATAATTTTTATAACTGAGTAGCCCCTGGTAATCCTTCAACCAATGTTCACTAAGACATACAACATCAAACATTGTTTTATCTAATAACATTTCAATTTCTAATAATTTAGAAGAGATACCTTGAATATTTTGATGAAACAATTTCAATTCATGCTGCTGAGACCCTTTTTGCTGTTTAACTATTTGAGAGCAAGAAGATACCTTATTGATGGTTGATATAACTATGCTGTTACTGGTACCCTCTGTTGTCTTATGCATTAGTTTAAATAATCCGGAGTTTGTCCCAAATCTATATTATCACCTGGCAATGAGTTGCAAGTAATTGTAGCCTCCACGTTAAATAAGGAATTTTCCAAAGTGATATGTGGAACCTCCTTCGTACACTGTGTATAAGTATTCATAGCAATTGTGCTACCGTTAATTTGGTCCAACACATGATTATTAGTATAATTACTAAACATTGCGGTGTAAATTATACAAGACTTCGACATACTACTTATGTCTGTGTTAATATAATAAGCTAATAGCCTTGCTATTGTGTGTCTATAACTAATTGGCAGATACGTTGTACCCCTAGTCGACTTTAAATGGTCAACAAATATGTTGGTGTCAAAAAACATAAACTTGTCACTATAGTGACTAACTAAAAAGTACATATGTTTGTTAAGCATATGAATATAATTATTTTGTCTATTTGACAATTGTTCAAAATATGGAAAAGCACACAATATTATTTTTTTACATTTTAATTTTAACATCTTAGTTACATAGTCTGTTATATCTTCCTTTTGTACCTTTAAACTATTACCTATACACACAGTTAAATTAGTAGCATAATTATATGTTTTTCTAATTACTAATTCCATAATATGCTTGTATGTTGACCCAGGTATACAATAATTCTGAGTAGAATAGCTAAGGTTGTTGTTTATTAATTTGCCTAAACCTCTTCCCATACTATCTGAGAACACAACTGAATGTTTATAATCCTGACTATGAAAAAAGAAAAACCTGAGTATTGAAAATCACCAAACTCAGCCTGGAGACTCTTTATAGGGTAGTTCAAACTATGGAAAATACATTTGTCTGATATACGGGGACGTCAGTTAAATACACACCAAAAATCCTAGGTAAATGAAACACCACGCCCAAAAGGATCAAGCTGCAACAATCAATGCAAGTATGCTCTCGAAAATTCTTTATAAGTTCTGTTGTGGAGGAAGATAGTTGATGATGATGGTAGTTTTTGGATTCACTTAAGGTTTTGCACTATCGGTGCACGTTATCCAGCTGAAAGTCGGTGTCCCGATTATGCTCCTTCGTTTACCTCTACTAAAGCTGTCTAACTGCTTAAACTCTTCAGTGAAATATTATTGAGGCGAAATGTATTACACGAGGTAACTCTCTCAAACAATCTCGCAGCCCCAGCAGACATCGGTCCTAGAGGGCCCTATACATTTGCTGAAGGAGGCTACTGGTTGTCATTTTCTCCACCAATCGCCTCCATGAGGATACGGCGGCGCTCCGACCAAGCGGGAACGACTTCCACCGTATTCTCCGGGCGATCCGCACAATGGTGAGATCCGAGTGTTTCTTCCCGCTGAATTCGATACAGATACCTTCCAAAATATCCACATCCGGTGAGTCCTGCACAAAGAGAGGATGCCGTGACGCCTCTATAGTGACACCTCAAAGACAGGCATTACCGCTGCGATTGTGGCGTGCTCATTGTGGCGAGGGATTAAAATCATACAATATTGTTTTACCAGAACATAAACCAGAAACATACATAAACTAATGCCTTTTCCCTTGGGGTAGGCAGAAATGCCAACTGCTACGACCCATACATACTCTTTCTATTCATTGACGTTCATACATCTGGATCTGGACGTTTACATAACATGAAGTCGCGGGCAACAGCTAGTAACTTATAATGTTGGTATTAAAGAGAATGACGAATTCAAAAAAATCAATCGATCGAAGATCATTTTGAATGTTGAAATTGATTGATATTTTTGATCAACTCGATCGTTATTTTTAGTAGATATATATATATATCTACTAAGTATAACAGAAAATCTTAACAAAATATCGCAATTTCGAGTACCGCAAATTCGAGTACCCAGTGCCTTGAAACAACTACAATGTTGGGTTCAATGCAATAATAGAAATGTCATTAGCAAATGAGATTACATAGTTATGATTAGTAATATTAGTTATAGACTATATTGTACAAAAATAATAAAATAGGCCCTACAACACTTCCTTGCGGAATGCCACACTTGTCAGATTTGATTTCAGAATAATTGGCTGTCATATCGTTATTTCTATTCATCCTCGTAATAGTAACGCGTTGTTGCCTATTGTATACATGAAACGAAATCTTAAAAGACCTTAGATAAATTTAAGAAAACATTGTGTTTTATTAGTTGTGGTTAATATTCGTTAATACTATTTTAATAAGACTGTACATAGCTAACGTAGGTATTGGGTATAATATTCGTGTTTTGGGAGTCAAACTGTCAATTAAATTAATCCCTTATACATACACTTCTCGAATGTTTTCGACATGACTTTTCACCGGTTTTTTAAAAGGGTTTAACAAAACGGAAATTCTTGGAGAGCTTTCTAGTTTAAAAAAGGCAAGTGTTTAACATAATTTTTCAAACCCACCAGTAGTTTATTAAATATTTCTACTACAACTTGTAATGAGCGCTATGCATAACAATTTTGAAATAAGGTACAACTTTATTTCTAAACTCATTTCAACTACGAGAGTTTGCCATGGTTATTCTCTGTTAGAACCTTTAAAAGCTAAAATGAGATCGACAGCCTGCTTTCTCTTTGTACGTATTGCTTTTCTAGAGAATGAAGATTCACTAAAAATTATAACCGTGGTTTTTCTCCAGAACTGTATATTGTATCGAAATCTGATGATGATTCAAAATGAGCATAATAAACCATCTTTAATTGTTTCGCATTTATTTCGTCCTCAATGTTCTCAACTCATAATACGCAGATGATATTAGCAGTGAAGTCTTTTATTCAATAATGTGGGAAAACTTTATCTTTGGTATTTCTTTTAAAGTAATATAATGTAAGCCAGCCCTTTGATTCATTCCAAAATGAATAGGATTTACTTCTATCTTTATCATCTGTTTCTTTACCATTGTTTACCTTATCGGAGATTATAAGTTGCTAATTCCAAATACTTAACAAACGTACCGACTATTATGTTTCTAGGTATTCGGCAACAACATGATCATTAGACAACAATGCCCAAAAAACCCCAAATTATTATTATTATTAATTAAGAGCGAGTTTTTCTACCTGCGGCCCGCGTTATCTGTCTAAGTCATTGTTCTGTAGCGAAAAGGGGATGTAATTATTCAGGTTATATAGCGCCATCTCTTTCTGTCAATTTGGTCTCTCGGACCGTATAAATACGCGAAAATTCTTGTTACTTTATACAGTCTTCTGTTGACCTTTAAAGTGTTCACGTTGCTTTGAAAATGACCAATGTAAACGTAGCTTTTACGCGAGTAAACTTGGCGATGGAATTAATCGAGAGTTTGATGGGTCGTGTGGGAGGTGATTATTTCACAGACAAGGAGTACGAGACAGTTTTCACATATGTTTTTACACGGAACATATCAAAAGCTGCCCTCAAAAAAATTCGACTCCGATATGTTCCTGAATACATACGGGAACTCATGAACGAAAAAATTTATTGGAAGACCAGATATCGGCAATACAAGGACCTCTTATCTCAGGAGCAATGGAAATCATGCGAACAACAACTAAAATACGAAGTCAAGAAGCACAAAAAAATCTTGGTGAATTTAGACAAGATGAGACGGATGTTCTTTGTTTCGGATGATGAAAATTATTTCTCACAAAATATTGATCCGGAACGTGTTCAAGGCATTGTGAATTTTCTGAAAGCATATCAAAGTAATGATGAACTTTTTTATGTACTGGTAAGACGATACCACGGTCAGAAAAATGAATTAGACTCAATTTTTTATCTCATATACGCAACATGGTCGTTGTATGGAGAGTTCCGAATACGGCCTCGTCGTAGTAGTGCAAGTGGCGGATTATTTATTTGAATAATGACTTTTGTGTGTGTAAGTGTTTTGTGGGGGACTTGGGCCGTAGGCTCGGGGAGGCAACGGGTGACTCCCGGTCCAGGTCGTTCCTGGTTCAAAGGATGGCCATCGCTATTTAGCGAGGTAATGCGGCGAGTGTTATGGGCACCTTTGCACCGGGAACGATCAGGGGCGGGTTATTTATTGACGATTGACATTTAATTTAAGACATTAATGTTTTTTTTTTTATTATAATCTATTGTAATTTTAATGACGTTTGTGTAATATTGTAACATTATATTTTTTATTGAATTTATATTGATGATTTGTTTATTTTTGTATTTTTAATGTAAATATTGTGTTTTATTAATTAATTCAATATTTGAAGCAATTTTATTTATTTATTATTATTCATTAGTTTTATTATACTATTGTAAATTAATAAATAAATAATTGTATGATAATCTTTATTCTTTTATTTATGTGACACTTTTCCTGTAACATTTCTAATATACATATAGAAAGAAATGATTTTTTATGCTTCTATTTTATAAATGATAAGAAAATTCGAATTTCTAATAATAAAATAAAACCTAACAGGAATAAACAAAGAAACTAGAAACACAAACCAACGAAATCGAAATGAAATGTCGTTATTTATAGTTATAATAAAATATTATAATAAAGGGGAAGACTTTGTATCTTTGTTTAGGATCGCAAATCTCTGGAACTAACAGTCAGATTGAAACAAGTAGCTTTTAGTAGATAGTAAAATCAACTCAGATAAGTCAAAAGTGACTGGGATATTAGAAAACTTTTTCACCAACATCCCAAATGGGCATGCCTTAATCATTGCGGTAAGTCCCCTTTTGAGGAGTGGTTGGGCAGGTGCCACGACATTCTTATTTTTCGCATGACACCGGTTCTCACCGGACAAGGTTAGTTTGGGAGTTTTCTACACTGAATTCAGGTGGAAGAAACGCCCGGGTGTCCTTATTGTGCAGAGCGCCCGAAGGACATGGTGGAAGTATGCCTCTGCTTGGGTTTAGCACCGCCGTTTCCTGGTGGAGGCGATTGGCATCGGTGACCCTCTCGTGCCGAGCCCTGCTTCGGGCTATGGTCCAAAGCGATGGAGAATGGGATGCGGTCGCCGACTGCGATGTAGTTATGCTAGCGAAGGAGGGGACCATATATGTGAGGGAACGTACATCATCACGCTCGTCACCACGACAAGGGCGTCTTGAGTCGCAGGACAACTATACGGCCACCGTAAGCCTCGCAGTGTTCCTCACGCACCTCAAAGAGATGTCAGCAAAAATGCAAAAAATTTTACAGAATAAATGAATCCTTCACTTGCATTTGTACTACGAGATAAAAAATATTGTAAAATTAATTTTTAACTAATTTATCATTCTCAATTGTCACTTTTTGCGAAACACTGCAGCTGTCAATTGTAAACTCCTTTATAAAAACGGTGATAAGTCATATCGAAAACATTCGAGTAGTGTATGTATAAAATATCGATTTAATTGGCTGTTTTGCGTCCATAACAATAAATTCAATATGCTACTATGCCTGTGCATATTATTAAAATAATAATAACGAATTTTAACCACAACTATTATACCACAACATTGTTCTTTGATTTATCTAATGCCTTTGAGCTAGTCTCTCATGACCTACTATAACTACAGAAATTAAACTCAATTGGAATTAAAGGCTAATTACACTTCAATAATATCTTAATAACAGACAATAATGCGTTACCATAACAAGAATGGACAGAAATAACGATACGATACCGCACTATTTTGAAATCAAATCTTACAAATATGGCGTCCCACAAGAAACTGTCCTAGGCCCTATTTCATTCCTATGGTATATTATATTCTATAACTATTATTACCAATCGTAAATGTGTGCTATTTGCTAATGAAATTTCTTTTAATATGATATCTGAAAAACAATACAATTAGTGATCATGACATTGAAATTATTAACGTGACCGAAAAATCTAATGAATGACTAAATAAAAACAACTTATCTATAAATCGAAAAAACTCCGATCATATATAGTTTTATAAATTAAACGAAAACTACAATATTAAAATGAATACACATATAATTCAGGAAGGTGGTGTAGGAAGTGAGAGGTAGGAAGGAATTCACACAAACTAAATTTTTAGGCAAAAAAGCAAGACACCAACTGAAAAGCACATGTTGATGCGCATCTACAAATCGGAAACATAACAAACATTAATAACGACATATCATTTATATATTGAATTAGTTCGTCACAGTGGCTTAATTTTGTAGGGTAATAAGTAGCACCGATCAAAATAGAGCATTTGACGCCCAAAATAAATATATTAGAGAAATATATGAGTTTCAACCCAACGAACTTGCGGGTCGGTTTAAAAAGCTTGATTTTTTACCGTTGCCGTTCCTTTATATATTAGATATTTGAAAGTTTGCTACAATAAGGAAGTACATGGAGTTTTTATTAAAGCAAGTGATGTACAGTCAGTGGTCAAAAGTGCAGTTCCTCCTTACCAATGCTAAAAGTCTATAATTTCTTTGTAAAAGAGGGTCAATGGTTCATGACTGATTTAATTGGTAGCATCTTAGAATCTAAAGTATAGAATGAACTGGTTGTGGACGATTGAACTTCGACAACAAAGAAATTTTACACACTTTAGCATTGGTAGAGTGCAACTGCACTTTTGGTCTATGACTGTACATTCTCAAAACCGTCGCCTTTGTGACCCTTAAAGGCTTGTGTTATATATATAACCAAAGCTGCATGTTTATGTGTGTCCAGGTATACAATAAAATACCGCATGAATTTAAAATAATAGGTCTTTACCTATGAAATTGGAGATTTTTCAAACGGGTTGCTTTGAAGTGTTATATCATTGGATTGACTTGGAATCATAAGTTCAAATAAATTTTATATTAAAGGTACGTTATTCTTCTTTTGAAATTAGGTATTTATTGGTTTCTTTGTGTTTTATATTTTCTGTAATATAGCAGTACTTATGACCATTTTTGTATGAAATCTAAGAAAACTCGCATTATTTTGTAATGAGTTCTACCGTGGAAACAATGGGACTCAAGTGATATGCAATATTGATGATGTATACGGACTTAAAACTGCTAATGAATGAGATGGCTATTTTGGTTTCAATCACTTTCATGTGAGAAATTTTATCTCAGGAATAACTTTATTTCTTAGGGCGGCTACAAGACAAAATTTCCAAAACGAAATCTATTAAACCAAGAACACAGAGTTTTTTTTGTTAGAAGAAAGTCGTAGGTATGCGACATTGATATTGTTTGCCCTTTGCAATGCATAGTATCTACGTTGAAACTCTTAATATGAAAAAACGTTTTTTTATTAGCTTTCATGGTTATAAGTACTGCGATATTACATAAAATACAAAACACAAAGAAACCAATAAATACCTAATTTCAAAAGAAGAATAACATACCTTTAATATAAAATTTATTTGAACTTATGATTCCAAGTAAATCCAATGATATAACACTTCAAAGCAACCCATTTCAAAAATCTCCAATTTCACAGGTAAAGACCTATTATTAAAGACAAGATTATTCCAAATAAAATTATAACAGAATTGATGCCCTGAAATCGCCCGACGGGGTCTTGGTAGACCAAGAAGGAGATAGCAGAACGACTTAGCGGTCATCCTTGGGAATTGGCAAGAAGTGGCTTAGAGCCGAGAACAATGGAAGGAATGGAGGGAAGCCGGAGTGGGGTAGTACAGGCTAGATATAATAATAAGTACAAGATTGTTCCGAACTAAATTATACCAATGGGTGATTGTCAATAGTTTTTACAGTGTCAGCGAGTTCCCAGAGCATAAAATCATATTACGAAAGTGAAAGACGTCCACTGTTGGACATAGGCCTCAACCAATTGTCGCCATAATGACCGGTCTTGTGCGTCTCGCATCTATCGGATTCCCGCGACCGTCACCATGTCATACCTTTTGGGAGGCCTTCCAACGCTGCGTCTTTTGGTACGTGGTCGTCGTTCCAGAACCTTTCGTTCCCATCGACCATCTGTTCTGCAAGCGATGTGCTCTGCCCACTGTCATTTAAGTTTGGGAATCTTCGGGCTGGTGAATGTATTGCACACTTATAATATGTATGAAGCAAAAACTGTATGTGTATATATGAATTTTATTCACATTGCCATCTTGTAAACCATGTTTATGTAATTATATGATATTATTATTAAACAGCGACGATTGTACATACGTCTGTACAACTTGAGTGACCTTGAAAAACGCTTAATTGTCGTTTTGTACACACGGGTGTACGAAATTTATTTGGCCGAACATTTTGGTCTCTATATCTTCGTTTTGTTTTTCTAGAAAAATCCGGAAAAAGTTTTTTTTAATTTCTTTTATGGCAATTACGTAATAATAATACCGCTATACGCGCGAGGGGTTAATGGATGGTAGATTTTTGACTGACAATTTCGCGGTAAAGAGTATTACTTACCTATTTTGTCAGTATTATCTATTTCTTCAAAACACTTAGCCATAAATAAAGATTTAGTTAACCACCTAGTGCAGATCTACCTGCGTTAACTTTTTACAACATTTTTCTACTGACTACATGATAAAAACTATTGTTTTCATTCAACGTAATTAGAAGAGAAGAATAGAGAATATTGCTACAGACCTTTCTCAAAACAGAACAATGACTTTGACGTTTGTTAATGCAGGTAGAAAATAGGTAGTTTATAGTTTTCGATAAGGTAAACAATGGTAACATGATAAGCAAATCCCAATTATTTTGAAAGTCTTGTAGCCCTATTCGTCATAAATCTGGGTATCCTATACAAACACATATTTTACAACCCGACGGGTAATTCCAGGGAGTAGCATGTGAAAAAATGAAAAAAAAAATGCTTTATTATATTAGTATGGAAATACTTTTGTACACTTTTGTTTTCAAAATAATATATTTTTTTTTTTATGTACCTGCATACAGACGGTAGAGAATGCCTTAAGTTTTCCTTTGTACCGATGACCTTCTTCTATTTCATTATTATCATCCCTTCAGCCGAAATACGGCCACTACTGGACATTGGTATCCCCTTAGCATCACCATAATTTTTTATGCTTTTTTTTTCTAACACATTGCTTTTACAATATTTTTATCAAATATTGTAAAAGCATATCTGGGATTCAGGCCTCCTCTCTGGGCGAGGGAATGGGCCGTAATCCACCACGCGGGGCCAGTGCGGATTGGTGAATGTCACATGTCTTCGAATTTTTTGGTTCTAGGACATGCCGGTTTCCTCACAATGTTTTCTTTCACCGTTTTGAGAGCAGTGGTGATGGAATAAATTACACAAAGTATTGCCGCCTGGCTGGGTTTGAACCCGTGACCTACAACTCGTAAGTTGGGGCCGTTACCACTCGGCCACCACTGCTCACCACTCGGCCACCACTGCTCCACTCGGCCACCACTGCTCTTAGCATAAGTGTCAGACACTTTCCATGGATCAAAAAAAAAAATGAACTTTACTTATTTATTATACTTTAGAATAATATTCTGCAAAACATCTATAAAAATCAGCCATACAATTTTAAGTTAAGTTACTCTTATTTTTAGCTCCCTTTCTCACCTGGTACCTGCACAGGGGCTCTAAGGAGGAGCTCCACAAGCACACAGGTATTCAAAGCACATGAGACGCTTCTGAGAACCTAAGGTTTCATCCATGTGAAAATAAGTTATGTCAGACAGCTCTGGGATCTTGGCCTTCTGATGTTCTTTGAGAGCAACCACGTTTCAGAGCCATGTTATTGTCATCACTGGCAACACATTTCGAATTACTCGTACAATTTACCATAATTTTAACCGCAAACTTTTACATAAATTAAAAGTAAAAAACCTTTTTTAAAACAAGCTTTTACTTTAATGTGTCAAAAAAAAAAAAAATTCGTTTAAAACTTTAAATTTTAAAAATGAAAATCGATTAGATCAAGTTGTTTCATTTACTTAATTATCTATATTTTTTTTTATTATGGATAGACAGTGGTCAAACACTGTCTCACCTGATGGTAAGCGATGATGTGGGCGACGATGGAATACGCTTGCCTTGAAGTAACCTGTTTACTCTTGACTAGATCCCTAGGTAGTAGCAGGCTGTCAGGAAAAACAGACTCCAGTAGGGAATTCCACTCCTCAGCTGAACACACAATGAATGTATTCCCTAAACGCTTCGTATGAATGGAATGTCAAAGTCAAAGTCAAAAAGTTTTTATTTCAAATAAGCCTACATGGGCACTTACAAAACGTCAGAAGCTAGTGCACGGTTCCAAATTGGTCGTTTCCTATGGAGAAGAACCAGCAAGAAACTCCATGGTTACTCTTTTAAAAAAGTGGTTGCTTACAATATTTTCATATTACAGTATTAATAGACATTATGTAAGAATAGTGTAGACCAGTTGATATTGTACCGAAAACCACAATAAAAATAATCATACATACTATATATAATATTATAAATGCGAAAGTAACTCTGTCTGTCTGTCTGTCTGTTACGCTTTCACGCTTATACCGCTGAACCGATTTTGATGAAATTTGGTACAAAGATAGAATAGAGCTTGAGAAAGGACATAGGCTATAAATTATCACGCTATTTGCTATGGGGGGTGAGCAATAATCCAAAATGTCGGTATTGAACGACATTTTGCAGCGAGTTCGATCCTCAGCTACATTTAAAAATTTTGACATTATTTTATCTTATTTTTTTTGTAATAAAATAACTTTTACCATTTTTTCAAAATAAAATTGACATTTCTATTCGATATCTCCTAAGTATTTTGTAAAAACTAATCAAAACACATAATAAAATCAAAGCGGCGAGTAAAATCACGTATTTTGTTACATTATTCTATTTAGCTGCAAATTTAACTTCTGAAAGGAAAATCATCACGCTATCATTGATAAGGAGCCAACCAATCTATTATAACGTCTATTTTAAAACATAATCATCGGAGACCTCAGCACAGTTGTTTCGTATCTAGACTTGCGTGTAATATAAAGATGGTTCAAGTCCCATAATATGGCTCTCATATAAGAAATTTTTATTTTATTTTTTTACCGTAAATAAGATTTTTTTATATATTTTTGCATGCTTACATTTTTTTTTATATCTAGATACAATATATTTGTAGAAGTTTTTAGTTGTGTGCGTATCACGCAAAATGTTAATAAAATAAAATGTAGATAACTTTTAAACATCAAAATTGTGTGTCACATATTACTTTGTTTTGGCTTTGTTTCATCGCAATCAGTTGACTATATCGAAAGATATATGTATAAATTTAAAGTTTTCAAGAAGTAAAATGTAACACCACACGCAATTCAGATACTCGCAACGCCATCTAAAGACTCAAAGTAGAAATAATGATGGCAATGGCATTTGAAATTCATACTAAATTTGATAGATAGATCGCATTGTGTAATTTATGTAATTTTCTGAGTGGCGGAAGAATGACCATCGCCCACGTTTGCAGACAGTTCTATTTTTTTCCCCCGTGGTTGTAACAAGTTAAAAAGTTTAATAGTAACTTAGAAAATAAGTTCAATTCCATTATTTTATTCAAAAATGATTATTTATACATGAAAAATAAAAACACTTAACTAATTAAAATTACATAATATATACACAATAACTCCTATCTAAAATATGGCGTCGAAAAATTCCTCCGCATCGCTGTCGACTGGAAGTGTGCCCAAAAGACTGGCGGCATTGCCACGTTGTATGGCAATGCTTAATCTCTGACCGAGGTAAAAGCCAGCCCTTTGGTCACGCGAAGTGTCAACTAGCCGTTTAGATAATTCTTTAAAAAGGGCATGAGCACTCGGACCCCACGGCCCAAGAGTCTCAACCCCAAACGGCTCAAAAATATAACTACCGACGAGGTTGTTATATTTCCGCCGCTTGAGGTTCTCCGCAGCCGCAGCGGCAGCACCAGCACAGCGCGACGAGCTAGGAAGATGGGATGGCGCAAGAGTGTCGACACAGGTAGCGTCCCATACTAAAGGCCTACCCATCTTCCATGGAAATAAAGACATACCGTCCGGTCTCTTACCATCGTCGCGTGCCAGGCCATGAGGTTCCAAAACAGCCGGAACGCCGACGGTGACAAGGGCTCGTCGAATGATGTCATTAATATTCGCGTGCCGCGCTATTCGTCCCGCGCTTCGACTGCATGACAGGCCGTGGTGACCGAGGCTGTTGACAACTTCGCCACAGTGGCAGCGATGAGGTGAACAGCATGGAGCGCCTAGGCGTAGGGAAACAGCTAGGCGGAAAGTTGTATCGTCGAACATGGTGCCTATGTTCGACGATGGTAGTGCGTGGAGCCAGAGGCCCGACTCCCACTCTCCCCCAGCCAGTAGGCGCGCACGCTCTGCAGTAGTAGCAGATGTCAAGATTAGGTTTTCCTGAACTACTTTGCAGCGCGGCTCATCCCACCGCCTCTGGGAAGATGGGTTGTCGGGCGGATTTGTATTCGGGCAAGCGAGTCTCCAGGCATCCATAGCCTCGGTGAAGCACGGCACATCAAAAGGAATCAGTGTTGAAGTTAGAATATTCCTGATTAATTTATCAGTGCCGTGGACCGAAGATATGAATGCCGGTAAACTAATACTGGTAATTTTGCGGACGCCGAGGCCTCCCATACGGATGGGAAGAGTAACTTGAGCCCAAGCTCGATCGTCCAAGGTCACATTTAAAATTAATGTAAGCGTATGCCTGATAATTTGGTCCATTTTTTCTAAAAGTAGAGGGTGCTTCCATAGGTGGGAAGAACGAAGGAAATATATTAATTTAGGGCCGAAACAACAATACCGAATAAGGGTAATGGCCGAATGCATGTTAATTTGGAGCAATCTTTCCGAAACGTCATTGAAATTTTGTATCTTTTCCTCCACAAAACTGGGAAAGGAATTCTCAAAGATTGGGGACCCAAGGAGACGAAGAGAACTTTTATCGAAAATAAGTTAAATGTTCTGGGGCATGATATTGATGATGCCAATAAATTTTATGATAATTTCTTTTCAGTGGTACTCAATGAATTTTTAATACAGGTTTTGAAAAGAAGTCTAAAAATATTTTCCCTAAGTTTGTATTTAGTGACTGGGCGACTAAAGATATTAGGGTAAGTAGGGAAAGACTATATGAGCTGTATGGCCTTAAGCCATTCTTCAACACTGAAACTTTTAATAAATATGTAAATAGATATTCTATTCTAATAAATAAATTTCGTACACCCGTATGTACAAAACGACAATTAAGCGTTTTTCAAGGTCACTCAAGTTGTACAGACGTATGTACAATCGGCGCTGTTTAATAATAATATCATATAATTACATAAACATGGTTTACAAGATGGCAATGTGAATAAAATTCATATATACACATACAGTTTTTGCTTCATACATATTATAAGCGTGCAATACAACCACCAGCCCGAAGATTCCCAAACTTAAATGACAGTGGGCAGAGCACATCGCTTGCAGAACAGATGGTCGATGGGAACGAAAGGTTCTGGAACGACGACCACGTACCAAAAGACGCAGCGTTGGAAGGCCTCCCAAAAGGTACGACATGGTGACGGTCGCGGGAATCCGATAGATGCGAGACGCACAAGACAGGTCATTATTGCGACAATTGGTTGAGGCCTATGTCCAACAGTGGACGTCTTTCACTTTCGTAATATGATTTTATGCTCTGGGAACTCGCTGACACTGTAAAAACTATTGACTATCACCCATTGGTATAATTTAGTTCGGAACAATCTTGTATTTATTATTATTTCTAGCCTGTACTACCCCACTCCGGCTTCCCCCCATTCCTTCCATTGTTCTCGGCTCTAAGCCACTTCTTGCCAATTCCCAAGGATGACCGCTAAGTCGTTCTGCTATCTCCTTCTTGGTCTACCAAGACCTCGTCGGGCGATTTCAGGGCATCAATTCTGTTATAATTTTATTTGGAATAATCTTGTCTTTAATAATAGGTCTTTACCTGTGAAATTGGAGATTTTTGAAATGGGTTGCTTTGAAGTGTTATATCATTGGATTTACTTGGAATCATAAGTTCAAATAAATTTTATATTAAAGGTATGTTATTCTTCTTTTGAAATTAGGTATTTATTGGTTTCTTTGTGTTTTGTATTTTCTGTAATATCGCAGTACTTATAACCATGAAAGCTAATAAAAAAACGTTTTTTCATATTAAGAGTTTCAACGTAGATACTATGCATTGCAAAGGGCAAACAATATCAGTGTCGCATACCTACGACTTTCTTCTAACAAAAAAACTCTGTGTTCTTGGTTTAATAGATTTCGTTTTGGAAATTTTGTCTTGTAGCCGCCTTAAGAAATAAAGTTATTCCTGAGATAAAATTTCTCACATGAAAGTGATTGAAACCAAAATAGCCATCTCATTCATTAGCAGTTTTAAGTCCGTATACATCATCAATATTGCATATCACTTGAGTCCCATTGTTTCCACGGTAGAACTCATTACAAAATAATGCGAGTTTTCTTAGATTTCATACAAAAATGGTCATAAGTACTGCTATATTACAGAAAATATAAAACACAAAGAAACCAATAAATACCTAATTTCAAAAGAAGAATAACATACCTTTAATATAAAATTTATTTGAACTTATGATTCCAAGTCAATCCAATGATATAACACTTCAAAGCAACCCGTTTGAAAAATCTCCAATTTCATAGGTAAAGACCTATTATTTTAAATTCATGCGGTATTTTATTGTATACCTGGACACACATAAACATGCAGCTTTGGTTATATATATAACACAAGCCTTTAAGGGTCACAAAGGCGACGGTTTTCAGAATGTACAGTCATAGACCAAAAGTGCAGTTGCACTCTACCAATGCTAAAGTGTGTAAAATTTCTTTGTTGTCGAAGTTCAATCGTCCACAACCAGTTCATTCTATACTTTAGATTCTAAGATGCTACCAATTAAATCAGTCATGAACCATTGACCCTCTTTTACAAAGAAATTATGGACTTTTAGCATTAGTAAGGAGGAACTGCACTTTTGACCACTGACTGTACATCACTTGCTTTAATAAAAACTCCATGTACTTCCTTGTTGTAGCAAACTTTCAAATATCTAATATATAAAGGAACGGCAACGGTAAAAAATCAAGCTTTTTAAACCGACCCGCAAGTTCGTTGGGTTGAAACTCATATATTTCTCTAATATATTTATTTTGGGCGTCAAATGCTCTATTTTGATCGGTGCTACTTATTACCCTACAAAATTAAGCCATTGTGACGAACTAATTTAATATATAAATGATATGTCGTTATTAATGTTTGTTATGTTTCCGATTTGTAGATGCGCATCAACATGTGCTTTTCAGTTGGTGTCTTGCTTTTTTGCCTAATAATTTAGTTTGTGTGAATTCCTTCCTACCTCTCACTTCCTACACCACCTTCCTGAATAATATGTGTATTCATTTTAATATTGTAGTTTTCGTTTAATTTATAAAACTATATATGATCGGAGTTTTTTCGATTTATAGATAAGTTGTTTTTATTTAGTCATTCATTAGATTTTTCGGTCACGTTAATAATTTCAATGTCATGATCACTAATTGTATTGTTTTTCAGATATCATATTAAAAGAAATTTCATTAGCAAATAACATACATTTACGATTGGTAATATTAGTTATAGAATATAATATACAATAGGAATGAAATAGGGCCTAGGACAGTTCCTTGTGGGACGCCATATTTGTAAGATTTGATTTCAAAATAGTGCGGTATCGTATCGTTATTTCTGCCCATTCTTGTTTTGGTAACGCATTATTGTCTGTTATTAAGATATTATTGAAGTGTAATTAGCCTTTAATTCCAATTGAGTTTAATTTCTGTAGTTATAGTAGGTCATGAGAGACTAGCTCAAAGGCATTAGATAAATCAAAGAACAATGTTGTGGTATAATAGTTGTGGTTAAAATTCGTTGTTATTATTTTAATAATATGCACAGGCATAGTAGCATATTGAATTTATTGTTATGGACGCAAAACAGCCAATTAAATCGATATTTTATACATACACTACTCGAATGTTTTCGATATGACTTATCACCGTTTTAATAAAGGAGTTTACAATTGACAGCTGCAGTGTTTCGCAAAAAGTGACAATTGAGAATGATAAATTAGTTAAAAATTAATTTTACAATATTTTTTATCTCGTAGTACAAATGCAAGTGAAGGATTCATTTATTCTGTAAAAATTTTTGCATTTTTGCTGACATCTCTTTGAGGTGCGTGAGGAACACTGCGAGGCTTACGGTGGCCGTATAGTTGTCCTGCGACTCAAGACGCCCTTGTCGTGGTGACGAGCGTGATGATGTACGTTCCCTCACATATATGGTCCCCTCCTTCGCTAGCATAACTACATCGCAGTCGGCGACCGCATCCCATTCTCCATCGCTTTGGACCATAGCCCGAAGCAGGGCCCGGCACGAGAGGGTCACCAATGCCAATCGCCTCCACCATGAAACGGCGGTGCTAAACCCAAGCAGGGGCATACTTCCACCATGTCCTTCGGGCGCTCTGCACAATAAGGACACCCGGGCGTTTCTTCCGCCTGAATTCAGTGCAGAAAACTCCCAAACTAACCTTGTCCGGTGAGAACCGGTGTCATGCGAAAAATAAGAATGTCGTGGCACCTGCCCAACCACTCCTCAAAAGGGGACTTACCGCAATGATTAACGCATGCCCATTTGGGATGTTGGTGAAAAAGTTTTCTAATATCCCAGTCACTTTTGACTTATCTGAGTTGATTTTACTATCTACTAAAAGCTACTTGTTTCAATCTGACTGTTAGTTCCAGAGATTTGCGATCCTAAACAAAGATACAAACTCTTCCCCTTTATTATAATATATTATTATAACTATAAATAACGACATTTCATTTCGATTTCGTAAGTTTGTGTTTCTAGTTTCTTTGTTTATTCCTGTTAGGTTTTATTTTATTATTAGAAATTCGAATTTTCTAATCATTTATAAAATATAAAATCATTTCTTTCTATATGTATATTAGAAATGTTACAGGAAAAGTGTCACATAAATATTGCACACATATATATATATTTGTCACATATATATACATGCGATTCAGATGGCATGGAGGAGGCAATGGCCAAATTCACCGAGGTCGTGGTCGCCACCTTAACAAGCGTCTCCAAAAAAAGGGAGAAGTCCAGGAAGAAGGAAGCTATCTCCCAAGGCACGACCACAATTACGGAGGCACTGGGTACCGTCTTGGAGCCTCTCAATAAGAGGATTGGGCGGCTCGAGGCGGACCTGGCCAGTCTCCGAGGAGCTGGTCCCGAGACGGCGCCAAAAGGAGGACGCAAACGGCCACAGCCCCAGTCAGAGAGCGAGGTGCTGACCCTGCTGCGGCAGGAGCTGGCTGCCTTCCGGCAGCAGCAGCAACAGCAGCAGCAGCAGTTCCAGCAGCGGGTGCAGCAGCAGCTCACCGTTCTGGAGGGCATCGTGCTGCACCCACCGCTTACGGCCTCCGGCCAACGGAAGGTGGCGTCATACGCCGCCGCCGCCGCGGTCTCTGCTGCTGCGCCTAAGCCGGGCCTGTCAGGACAAGACAAACGCGGGTCCACGGTGGTGTCGGATCCCGCGAGGCCAGCCCCGGCAGCTAAGCAACAGCAAAGGAAACATGTCCCCCCCCCTAAAAAAGGCAAGGCGGCAAAAGCTCCTGCTGCGGCGGCGAGCCGGCCTCCTTCGCTACCCCAGCCTGTGGATTCTCCGGCCAACGCCGAATGGCAAGTGGTCGGAGAAAAGAAAAGGGCGGGCAAGGCGGCTAGGGCGGCCAAGAAGCGCGAAAGGCGGCAGCAGCGCAAGAAGAGGGCCCTCGCGGCTAGGCTTCGTGCCCCGACATCCGCAGCTGTAGTGATCACACTACAGCCAGGTGCGGAAAAGAAGGGCACGACCTACAACGAGGTGATGACCAAGGCGAAGCGGGCGGTGGACCTCACCGAGTTGGGCATCGCTGGGGGATTGCGAATGAGGACCACCGCAACTGGAGGCCGCATGCTGGAAGTCCCTGGTGCGGACAGCGGCCCCACCGCGGACGCTCTGGCTGAAAAGATACGAGCGTCCCTAGACGCGGAGGTGGCCCGAGTATCCAGGCCCACGAAATGCATCGATATGCGCATTATGGGCCTGGACGACTCCGTGACGGAGGACGAGGTGGTGGCCGCCGTCGTCAGGACGGGAAAGTGTCCTAGCGACCAGGTGCGGGCAGGCACTATCCGTGCCGACAACACGGGCATGCGAACCGTCACGGTGAGCTGCCCCGTGTCGGCGGCCAAGGCCATAACTGGGGAAGGTCGAAGGCTCCTAGTGGGCTGGGTTTCAGCGCAGGTGAAACTGCTGGAGCCCAAACCTCTGAGGTGCTTCCGTTGCCAAGTGGGCCACCATGCGGGGGTCCACTGCACCTCGGAGGTGGACAGAAGCGATCACTGCTTCCAGTGCGGTCGGCCCGGCCACAAGGCCGTAGCCTGTAACGCTGCACCTCACTGCTATGTGTGTGCAGCGGCTGGCAAGCCAGCCGACCACCGGGCTGGGAGCAGGAACTGCGTTCCCCCCGCCAAAGCCAGGGGTAAGGGCAAGAGGCCCTCCCCCACCACCGCCGTCACCGCCGCAGCCGCCGCTGCCGCCACCACAGGCACCGCCGCAACTGCTGCGGCAGGGCCCTCACAGGGGGCTCGGGAGGAGACTGTAATGGACTGCCGATAATTGCTCCATTACGTCTCCTCCAGGCAAATATCAACCACTGTGCCCCCGCTCAGGATCTGTTGCTCCAGAGCATAGCGCAGTGGTCGATCAACATCGCCGTGGTCACCGAGCCGTACTACGTCCCACCCAGGGCTGGCTGGGTGCAGGATTTGAACGGCTCGGTGACATTAATTTCGTCGGCCGCCGCCGGTACCCCGTCCCTAGAGGGTGTCAAGAGGGGACAAGGTTGCGTGGCAGCACGGTTCGGGGACATCGCAGTGGTAGGTGTATACCTTTCCCCGAACCGAACTCTCGCCGATCTCCACAACTCCCTTATGGAGCTGAACATCGTCGTCGCCGGGTTTCAATCCCTCCCTGTGGTTGTTTGCGGGGACTTCAACGCCAAGAACTTGGCTTGGGGTTCCCGGTACACAGATACGCGGGGCCGGATGGTGGAGGACTGGGCCCTGGAGTCAGGCCTGGTCGTCCTAAACCGGGGTTCTGTCCCCACGTGCGTGCGGATGCAGGGCGAGTCCGTGGTGGACATATCGTTCGCGAGCCCCGCTCTGTCTCCGCGCGTCATTGACTGGCGCGTCATGGAGGGGGTGGAGACGTACTCAGACCACCGGTACATCCGGTTCGACGTCTCCGCCCAGACCTCGACCGCGCCGGTCCGACAGAACCCATGTGGTCCGCGGTGGGCTCTAAAACAGCTGGACCGGGAGCTCCTCCTTGAAGCCGCTATCGTACAGGCCTGGGTGTCAGCACCGGACAGGCCTGTCGACATAGATGCCGAGGCGGAGTGGTTCCGGGAGGCCATGTCGGAAATATGCGACGTGGCAATGCCCCGAGTCCGGCCAGAACGTGCCCGGCGTCAGGTGTACTGGTGGTCGCCGGAGATTGCGGAACTGCGCAAGGCATGCGTTTCCGCACGGCGCCGGTACACCAGACACCGCAGGCGCCGCATTCGCCCTCCGGATGCGGAGGCCATAGAGGCGGAGCTGTACGAGGGATACAGAGTGGCGAAGCGCACCCTCCGAGCGGAGATACGGCGAGCCAAACTACAGGCCCGCGACGTGTGGTTGGGGACTCTGAACGGAGACCCATGGGGACGCCCCTACAAAATGGTGCGGGATAAGCTCCGCGCCTGGGCTCCTCCGCTGACACAGAGTCTCCGGCCCCAGCTCGTGGAGGGTGTAGTGAACGTTCTGTTCCCTTCGAGAGAGGCGCCAACGGCTCCGCCTCTCGCGGTGTCCGACGCGGACCACGACGGCGATGACGACGATACTCCGGAGGTGACCGAGGTAGAGATGAGTGTGGCGGTACGAAGGCTAAACGCTAAAAATACCGCCCCAGGACCCGATGGCTTGCCTGGGAAAGCCTGGGTCCTGGCCATGGAGGAACTCGGGCCTCGACTAAGAGGGCTGCTTAGCGCATGTTTGGAGAGGGGCCAGTTCCCACTTCGTTGGAAGACCGGGAAACTGGTCCTTATAGCGAAGCCGGGGCGCCCCGCGGACTCTCCGTCCGCATACCGGCCCATAGTGCTGCTCGACGAGGTGGGCAAGCTCTTTGAAAGAGTAATTGCAGACCGCCTCGTCGCGCATTTAGCGCGGGTGGGGCCGGATCTTTCGGACAGCCAGTTTGGCTTCCGCAGGGGGCGCTCCACGGTGGACGCCATCATGCGCGTGCGAGCCCTCACGACGGGGGATGCGGTGTCCCGGGGCAAGGTCGTAGTGGTGGTGTCCTTGGACATCACCAACGCCTTCAACTCCCTGCCCTGGAGTAGCATTAGGAGGGCACTCCGGTATCACCAGGTGCCCGACTACCTCCGTCGTTTGATCGAGGCCTACCTGAAGGACAGGTTTATCATCTACCCTGGTCACGAGGGAGAGTGGAGACGGCGAGAGATGTCGTGCGGTGTTCCGCAGGGATCGGTACTAGGGCCGCCCTTGTGGAACATCGGGTACGACTACGTGTTGCGCGGCGACCTCCCCAACGGGGTCAGCGTGGTCTGTTACGCAGACGACACGCTGGTCCTGGCGCAGGGGGAGTCGCACCAGGCGGCGGCCGAACTAGCGACACGCGGGGTTGCGACAGTCGTGGACAGGATCCAGGAGTTGGGACTCGAAGTGGCACTGCACAAGTCCGAGGCCATGTGTTTTCATGGCCCTCGAAACGCGCCACCACCGGGTTCCCAAATAACGGTAGGAGGGGTTCGCATCGACGTCGGGTCGACGATGAAGTACCTAGGACTTGTCCTCGATAGTCGGTGGAACTTTGTGGAGCACTTTCGACGTCTGACTCCCAAACTGCAACGGACCGGGGCTGCCCTAAAGCGGCTCCTGCCCAACCTTGGGGGTCCAGACGCCTCCTGCCGGAGGCTCTACGCGGGAATTGTTCGGTCCATGGCCCTTTACGGGGCGCCGGTGTGGGCGCCGTCGCTGCAAAAGCGACCGGCGGCCATGCTGAACGCTTGCCAGAGGGTCATGGCCATCCGGATGATACGGGGATACCGCACGATTTCCCGCGAAGCGGCGAGCCTCCTTGCTGGCCTGCCACCATGGGATTTGGAGGCAACAGTCCTTGCACTCATGCACGATTTGCGCGTGGAGATGCAACGCCGGGGCGAAACTCCGCTGCCGCGCCAAGTCGCGGCATGGCGGACAGAGTTCCGGCGGGATCTCATGGTGGAATGGCGACGGCGACTGTCGCAACCCAGTGCTGGGCACGCCACAATCATGGCGGTAACTCCCCTCTTTGAGGAGTGGCTGGAGCGGCAACACGGCGTCCTCACCTACCGCATGACGCAGGTCCTCACCGGACATGGCAAGTTCGGGAGGTTCCTGCATCGGATTCAGGCGGAAGCAACGCCCGAGTGTCATCACTGTGCGGACCACCCAGAGGACACGGTGGAGCATACGGTGGAGGTGTGCCCCGCTTGGGCGGAGCACCGCCGTGTCCTCGTGGAGGCAATTGGCGGCAGCGACCTTTCGCGTCGGGCCCTGGTTCAGGCTATGGTCCGAAGCGAGGAGGAATGGCAGGCGGTCGCCTCCTTCTGTGAAGCAGTAATGCTAGCGAAGGAGGAGGCTGCACGCGTGAGGGAACGAAGGCCCTCACGCCCTAGCCGCCGTAATTCCGACCCCGACTACCAGCCACGGTAGACACGGGCTTGCGGACGTCGAGCACTGGGTAGCTCGCCGTCCGGCTGTTCGGTAATTAACCGGACCGAGCCCAGTCGTCAACAGCGCGTAGTGATCCTCGCGCTCCTCAAAGAGATGTCAGCAAACTGTAGGGGCCCAGCAGGGCCAATGCCCGGTAGCTAGGACCGCGGAGAATTTCTGAAAGGGAAACCCGTAGTCCTAGAACGCAAAGGGTAATTGAAGGATACAGGTGTGGTTTTAGTCAGTAAAAGTCTGACACGCCCTCTCGCTCCACCCAGAGCGCGAGAAGTCATTTTGATGATTTCCCACCTTAAAAAAAAAAAAAAAACCTGTGTACCTATTTTTCTGTTTCCTTCCTCTAATATTTTACTTCTGTGTGTGTACATAAATCGTTAAATAAATAAATACTATTGTAAATGAATAAATAAATAATTGTATGATAATCTTCATTATTTTATTTATGTGACACTTTTCCTGTAACATTTCCAATATACATATAGAAAGAAATAATATTTTATGCTTCTATTTTATAAATGACAAAAAAATTCGAATTTCCAATAATAAAATTAAACCTAAGAGGAATAAACAAAGAAACTAGAAACACAAACCAACGAAATCGAAATGAAATGTCGTTATTTATAGTTAAAATAATATATTATAATAAAGGGGAAGAGTTTTTATCTTTGTTTAGGATCGCAAATCTCTGGAACTAACAGTCAGATTGAAACAAGTAGCTTTTAGTAGATAGTAAAATCAACTCAGATAAGTCAAAAGTGACTGGGAAATTAGAAAACTTTTTCACCAACGTCCCAAATGGGCATGCCTTAATCATTGCGGTAAGTCCCCTTTTGAGGAGTGGTTGGGCAGGTGCCACGACATTCTTATTTTTCGCATGACACCGGTTCTCACCGGACAAGGTTAGTTTGGGAGTTTCCTGCACTGAATTAAGGCGGAAGAAACGCTCGGGTGTCCTTATTGTGCAGAGCGCCCAAAGGACATGGTGGAAGTATGCCCCTGCTTGGGTTTAGCACCGCCGTTTCCTGGTGGAGGCGATTGGCATCGGCGACCCTCTCGTGCCGGGCCCTGCTTCGGGCTATAGTCCAAAGCGATGGAGAATGGGATGCGGTCGCCGCCTGCGATGTAGTTATGCTAGCGAAGGAGGGGACCATATATGTGAGGGAACGTACATCATCACGCTCGTCACCACGACAAGGGCGTCTTGAGTCGCAAGACAACTATACTACCACCGTAAAAGTGGAGCCTCGTAGTGTTCCTCACGCACCTCAAAGAGATGTCAGCAAAAATGCAAAAATTTTTACAGAATAAATGAATCCTTCACTTGCATTTGTACTACGAGATAAAAAATATTGTAAAATGAATTTTTAACTAATTTATCATTCTCAATTGTCACTTTTTGCGAAACACTGCAGCTGTCAATTGTAAACTCCTTTATAAAAACGGTGATAAGTCATATCGAAAACATTCGAGTAGTGTATGTATAAAATATCGATTTAATTGGCTGTTTTGCGTCCATAACAATAAATTCAATATGCTACTATGCCTGTGCATATTATTAAAATAATAATAACGAATTTTAACCACAACTATTATACCACAAGATTGTTCTTTGATTTATCTAATGCCTTTGATCTAGTCTCTCATGACCTACTATAACTACAGAAATTAAACTCAATTGGAATTAAAGGCTAATTACACTTCAATAATATCTTAATAACAGACAATAATGCGTTACCATAACAAGAATGGACAGAAATAACGATACGATACCGCACTATTTTGAAATAAAATCTTACAAATATGGCGTCCCACAAGAAACTGTCCTAGGCCCTATTTCATTCCTATTGTATATTATATTCTATAACTAATATTACCAATCGTAAATGTATGTTATTTGTTAATGAAATTTCTTTTAATATGATATCTCAAAAACAATACAATTAGTGATCATGACATTGAAATTATTAACGTGACCGAAAAATCTAATGAATGACTAAATAAAAACAACTTATCTATAAATCGAAAAAAGTCCGATCTTATATAGTTTTATAAATTAAACGAAAACTACAATATTAAAATGAATAATAATAATAAATAATAATATATACCCCATCGCCGTATCTCTACGTTGACGTCGTGGTGGGGCTTGCGTGCTCCAATATACCCTAGGTCTGTATCGGTAAAGTTTGCTTTGCCGTAATATGCCTAGGGTGAGGGGCCAGACTAAGAGAGATACAATCCGCAGTGCAGTTTTGTGGCGAACTGTTGGGCATTAGCGACCCCACGGACCCGATCTCCCGGGAGAATTCTTGTTCTTCATCTCCGGCTTGCCTTTATTGGCCGGCCGTAGTGAACCCTGACGAGGAACTGAGCTCCCACCTCTCTCTTGCCTTTATTGGCTGGCTTGAGTGGAGATTCGCAAGAGCAAACGTGCTCGGGAGAAGGATGTATAATCCAGTAAGGTGCTGGTAGGGATCTTGACCGTACTTCCGGGATTGTCCTGATAGCCGTGGTATACCTCTCCACTCCTTAAGCACCTCAGGATATGTTGCCCTCTTGTTGCTACGTCACTTCGTGCTAGCGGCCGTTTTTGGGGGCCCATTTATTGAGTGTGCAAGTCACCCCCTGCCTTTTTTCGATGCATATTAATAACGTTGTTCAGGCAGGGGCCATAGTCTTGACATAGTTCCATGTTACCAGTCCACTTAAGACTCCAAAAACCATAGCCCTATTATCTTTGTTCTCCATATGTCGCAACAGTTTTTCATTAACGGGGGGTTGTCCTTGGGTGCACTAGCATAGCGCGTACAGGGATAATCGTCGGTTGGTATCATGTTCCATTATAATTGTCGAAAGGGCCTCTGCGAGTTGGCTTCGGCTCCTCGTACGCCTCCCAAAGGTCCAGGACCTCAGGGTCCTGAGATAAATAAAAAAACAAAAAAAATAAATAATAATAAAAAAACGCGGCAACACTAACAACGTCAAGTGAAAAAAGATCTCAGAACCATTTTCGACCAATATATATTTTTACAGAGCATTTTTTCAATCCACTATACCAACCAAGCAATAGCCAACAGTAAAATAGTCCAAGAATAAACCCAACATCATGACAAAATATATTTTGTATCGTTTTATCAAAAAAAAACAATAGTACCTAAACGTCAGTGACAACTCCTGTCACAACAATAAAATACGGAAAATGGGAATTTTAATTTGAGAGAAGATGTTGACGAGAGCCGCAGCTCGAAGAGCACGCCCACCACCTCCGGACTCGTCGCTCAGCTCCGCCTCGCCGCCGCCGGAACCCAGCCCCATCGTGAGTGCTGTGACGTCGGCCGCGGCAGTTGCGTCGAGCTCCAGCGACGAGTACTTCTCTCCGCCGACGACTCCACCACCTGCGCGTCGACGGGGAGGACGCCGGCCGCCGAGCGGCTTAGGACCTCGAGGCCCACCGGCTTCTGATAGGGTCCCAGCTCCCGGCGGAAGTGTGCAGCGCATGCGATGGACGAGATCTATCAATGAGAACGTCATGCGCTCATACTATGGGGCTACAGAGGGAGGAAATAACCTGACCGCGTACCGTGTTCGGATGCTCTCTTTGTTTCAGGTGCTTGAGCCAGCCGTCAACGTTTCGGCCCAACGACTGTCGGATCAGGTGCGGGTCATCCAGCGTAATCATATGTTGAACGATACTGTACTTGATCGCCTCCGAACGGAAATGGGTAGCCATGCCATTGCCTCTTCGTCGCAGGCGGAGGTACATTCACAGGTATCACCGTCCAACCATGTCTCCAACCACGCTGACGAAGAGATTACTGACATGGTTACACCTGTAAGTACCCAGTGCAATAATGAATTGAGGAGTGCTTTGGAGTGTGCTATTCGGGAGTATCGCAACATGCCGCTCGAACTTAGGCCGCGCTTACCTCGTTTGCCCATGCATAATAAGAATAAGGCGCTGGTGGCTGCTCTGGATTTGCAGTTGTCAAACTATTTTGACGACTGCGAAGATCTCACTGATACACACTCGATAATGTACTGCGCAGCTGTAGCGGCATGTCGTGTAGCTCACGTCAAGTTTCCGAACTGTGACGTAGCTACACGACCGAAACCAGCTGTGCCGGCTTGGCAGTGCAGGATCGAGCGTCGTATTGGTGGGGCCAGAGCACTCATCGGCAAACTAATCTGCTTCAGGGAGGGCAACACTCGCCCAAGAGTGATGCGCTTTGTGAGGCGGGCGTTTTCGGGGACTGACATCAGCCCCCGAGACTATATGTCCCGTGTCACAGAGCGCATCGACTTCCTGAAGCAGAAGGTGTATGCATGGGCAAACCGTATCCGCAGGTATAAGCGGCGAGTGGAGCGATACACCCAAAATCGCACATTCCGGAGTAATGAAAGGTGGGTTTATAGGGCTTAGGAGCGACCGGACCAAGGTGTGACTGACGCGCGCCTTCCGAATGATGACGTCATGAGTTCATTCTGGCGCAGCATCTGGTCGGTGCCTGTCAGTCACACCGAGGGTGACTGGACTCGAGAGGTCGAGCGAGCGTGCGATCCAATACCACAAATGGGGGCAATTGACATCAGCCCCCAAGATGTAACTCGTGCAGTCCGTCCGTTGCCAAACTGGAAATATCCAGGGCTGGATGGGCTGCACAATTTCTGGATTAAGTGGTTTACAAGATCGCATGCTCGCTTGGCATATCAGTTCCAGTCTGCCTTAGAGTCAGGGTCGCTGCCCCAGTTCCTAACAACAGGAATAACCCACCTGCTCCATAAGTCAGGTAGTACTGCGGAGCCTAAAAATTATAGACCGATCACGTGTTTGCCGACGGTCTATAAAGTTCTTACATCCATACTGAGAAGCAATATTAATAGTCATATTGACAAAAATTTAATCATTTCACCTTCTCAGAATGGATGTAGGAACGGGTCCCGCGGTACTAAGGAGCTGCTCCTCATTGATATGACCATTAGCCAACAGGTTCGTCGTTCCCGAAAGGATCTGTCGACATGTTGGATAGATTATAAGAAGGCCTATGACTCTGTTCCTCATACATGGCTCATGAGGGTGTTGGAATTGTATAAAATAGATACAACACTACGCACCTTCCTGATGTCGTGTATGAGGCAATGGAGTACGGTCCTCCGCTATCCAGGATGTCGACATACCCAGAGGAATAGCGAACCTGTAAGGATCGAGCGAGGTATATTCCAGGGAGATAGTTTGAGTCCACTTTGGTTTTGCCTAGCCTTGAATCCTCTAAGCACACTGCTGGAGAATTCAGGTCTAGGCCATCGGTTGAAGAGAGGTGGTCAGGTAATATCTCACCTACTTTACATGGATGACCTGAAACTTTTTGCCGCCAACAATCTCCAACTGATGGAGTTACTGAAGGTAACTGAAACCTTCAGTAATGCCATCAGGATGGAGTTTGGTGTGGACAAATGTGCGGTCATGCATGTAAAGCGAGGGGAGGTTGTGGAATCCGTGGGCACTCAACTCACGGATTCCATAGACCTGAGATCCCTCTCTCCAACCGAAACCTATAAGTATTTGGGTAGGTCGGAAGCTCTAGGCATCAATATCACTGACATGAAGCAATCGTTGAAGGAGCGTTTCTTTGGACGCCTGAAGAAGGTATTCAATAGCCTTCTTTCAGGCGGAAACAAGGTGCGTGCCTTCAACGGTTGGGTCATGCCGGTATTGATGTACTCTTTCGGCGTACTCAAATGGACTCAAACGGAACTTGACGCCCTGGATAGGAAGGTCCGCACACTGCGTACTGCATACCGAATGCATCACCCACGATCGTCGGTGATGAGATTGTATATCCCGCGGAAGTGTGGGGGTCGAGGTTTTTTAAATGCTAAGACCCTCCCTGGCTAATGAGAACTGGCGCAAACCGGTAGTGCTTGACACTAACGATCGCAGGGAAGTATGGCAGAGCAAGGAACTTCACGGACAGTTTTTCCGGGCCCTTCACGGGCCCGATGTAGACCAATTGGCGTCCGTAGCCTGGCTGCGTTCCGGTGACCTTTTTGGGGAAACCGAAGGTTTTGTCTGTGCAATTATGGACGAAGTTATCATGACGAATAACTACCGGAGATTTATTGTGGCGGACGGCACGGTTGACATATGTCGGGCATGTCACCGTCCGGGAGAATCAATTCGTCACATTATCTCTGGTTGTTCTCGTCTAGCTAACGGAGAGTACTTGCATAGACACAACCTTGTAGCCAGGATTATCCATCAGCAACTTGCTCTGAAATACTCTCTTGTAGAATCGGAAGTGCCGTAATATAGTTACGAGCCCGCTCCAGTTCTTGATAATGGTCTTATCACTTTGTACTGGGATCGGTCCATCATCACTGACAGGACTATTGTAGCCAATAAGCCTGATATAGTGGTGGTGGACCGAGGCGAGAGGCGTGCAATGATTGTTGACATATCCGTTCCGCATGACGAGAACCTCGTGAAAGCTGAGAAAGATAAACAAATCAAGTATATTGACTTGGCTCGCGAGGTTGTCGACTGTGGGATGTGGACTCGGCTATCATTGTACCGATAGTCGTGTCGGGCAATGGCTTAATAGCCAAGGGCCTCGACCAACACCTTAGGAGGCTCGCGTTAGGCGACTGGATCAAGGGCTTGATTCAGAAAGCGGTACTCCTGGACACGGCTCGTATTGTTAGGAGGTTCCTTTCTCTGGAGCCCTGACCGCCGGTAGCTTGGACCCTGTTCCCGATACCGGTGGGACACTATTTTTTATATTTTTAAATGATTTTTTTAAATTTTTTTATTGAAATATTTAAAAATATAATTTGTAAGATAAAATGATGAATAAACGAAATAATAATAATAATAATTTTATTAGTCCAGTGTTACAGAGTTTACTAAAGTTATGTTACATAGGGGTATTAACAGTAACTGGTAAAATTAACATTAAATTAAACTGTGGTCCCCAAACTAGGCAGTGCCTGTATCTTGGGGGCCGGAGTTGCGTTTAGTTACATTTAGTCCAAGACATGCTAATTGCTAACTTTCATAATTGTAACAAGTTTTTTCAAATCAAATACCGGTAGCAATCTGCCTACCGGGGTAAAAGTACAATAACATTAACAAAATAAACATTCTAAATAATTGTTCCTAATTCTAAATTGTCTCTGTGAGTGTTAGTGTGATGGTGTGTATGTATGTGTGTAAGTGTGTGTGCGTGCGGGACCGGGAGTTCACAGTGTTGTAAAAATGTGTTATTAAGTTAATATTTCCTCAGTTTCTTTGTATGACAAGGAAAGAAGCCAGCTTTTTGTCATCCTTTTACATGAATGGGTGCTAAGAACTTTGATGTCACAGCTCTTGCTTATGTTGTTGTAGATGAGTATGTGTAAGTAAGAGGGCATCGTCTGGCCAAAAGACTGTTTGCGGTAGGAAGAGGGACGTGAAAGACACGTTTTGAGAGTAATATTTGGTAGTCAGGTCTATTTTTAATGGATTTGTGTGCATGCAGTGTGGCACTGAGGATAAATAGTTGACGTACCCGGAGGACTGGGAATTTATTATATAGCAAGTCTGTCGAACCTGAAGGGTTTTTTAAGCATCACTTTGATTACGGCTCTTTGTGCTCTTTCTATTTCAATAAATGAGCTTTTCCCGGCTCCTCCCCAGATTGAGATTCCATACTGAAGTACAGATTGGCACAGGCCGAGGTAAATTGTTCGGAGAATTTTAATAGGAGTGCAGTCTCGTAATTTCTTCATGACGTAAATTAGTTTTCTGACACGGCCAGCAAGCAATTGTATGTGGGGTTTAAAATACAAGTTTTCATCAATAGTAATACCTAAATATTTAAGGCAGGGAACGCGGTCTATAGGAGTACAGGTACAGTTTGTGAGAGGCGGATTGTGATCGTTGCAACATGTATGGAACTTGAGTGTTAGTTGACGGGGTGGACTAGAAGCCATGGTTTTGAAAAAAATAATGAGCTTTGTTTTTTTCACGTTAAAGGTTAGCAGGTTTCTATTAAGAGTTTTAGAGATAGTAAGCAGACCACTTTCACCAAACTCGTACAATTCTTCCCAAGTTTCGCCGTGAAATAAAATTGCCGTGTCGTCTGCATACGATACTAATTCAGCATTTTGAAGGGGTGCGTTTAGTATATCGTTCATGTACAACACGAAAAGAGTCGGGCCGAGAGTGCTGCCCTGAGGAATACCAAAATTTATTGGCAGTAATCCACTACAGTAGCCTCCAACCTTTACTAATTGCTGGCGGCAAGATAAGTAGCTTTGAAACCAGTCCAGCGCGTTTCCTCGTATTCCTATACTTTCTAGTTTGGCCAAAAGTATTTCTATTGATATAGTGTCGAAGGCTTTGGCTAAGTCAAGGAAAACTGCCATGACATGATCACCCTTGTCGACACTGGCAGCTATGGAGTTAGTCAACAATATGGCTGCATCCTCGGTTGACTTGCCACTTCTAAACCCAAACTGTCTATCGGATAATAGATAGTTGTCTTCCAAAAAATTTACTAGTCGCTTATTTACGACTTTTTCAAGAAGTTTTGATAGAATACACAGAAGAGAGATAGGTCTGTAATTCTCCGGTTGATCTTTAGGACCACTTTTATGAATTGGTCGTACACAGGTAACCTTCCAACAGTTTGGGAAAATACCGCTATCCAAACTTAAGTTAAAAATATGAGTGAGCGGTTTTAATAGTGTTTTTTTGAGAAGAATAATTAATCTGACACTAATTTCATCCAAACCGGCAGCGCTATCAATTTGAAATTGATCGATAAGTTTCTCTATTTCATCTTCGTCCGTTGGACGGAAGAAGAAAGAGTTTGAGGGAGTTTCACGTGGTTTGTATTTGCTCGCTAGGGATGCTTGAGTTTCGGATAATCGAGTCAGTATGAGGTCAGATAAATTTTTACCGAGGGATGTAAAATAAGCATTACATCTATTGAGTGAGTCAGCAGGGTTCTGGGTGTTAGATAACAACTGGGAGGAGTCATTATTTGCAGTATTTGGGTTATAAATAGATTTGATGGTATCCCATAGTTTTTTAGCGTTGCCTTCCCTGTCCTGTCCCAAGACGGCCACCTTGTCATCTATTATTGTAAGAAGATTGTCCGCTTCAGCGACTTCTGAATCTAATACAAAAATATTCCGAGAGTTTTTGATGTAGATGACGACACCTCCGTTCTTATTCTGTTGTGTATATGTACGAAATGCGGAGTAACCTGGTAGCGGATCTAGTATTGTCATGTCAGTTAACCAACATTCAGTTAAAACGACTACGTCGAATTCGGTATCAAGACGCTGGAAAGCTGTGTAAAAATCGTCAAAATTGTGTTGATAACTCCTTATGTTTAGTGAAAGAATTTTTAAATCACTAGTGGTAGATAGTAATTTCCTACAATCTTCTAATTGATTACATGTGTAACACTGTATAGTAACGTTTTTGTCGATATCCTGGATGATGTCAAGTAAAGCCATTTATGTAGTTATAAAAAAAATTATTAATTGAAGTCACTATTAATGTTGTTATCGTTACTATAAGTGTTACATGAGCACCAGAATGTAGGAAATTATAAAAGCTTATATGTATGTGTAAGTGAGAATTGTATGTAGTTTTCTTGAAGTAGACAGGAGTGGGAGATTGTGTGTTTGATATAATGGTGTTTGTGTGAATGTTATTGCGTTGCGGTGATGTTTTATAGGTACACAGTATGTTTATAAATTGCACGGAACATATAAAAAAATATCTATTAATAAAAGAAATATAAGGTAATAATATAGAATTTAGAAATCTAAAAATAATTTGAGATCTAAAAGATAAATGAGATATAAGGGGACCATAAAGTCTAAGAGTACACGATATAATAATTATAAAAAATTTACACTGATTGTCGTTAAGCAGGGTTGTCGTTTCCACATTGCAGGTCGGTTGACGTGAGCGCATTCCATCACTCTGGGGTCGCACCCAGGTAACGTTCCAGGTCTTCGTTGTGTCGTATGAGGATGGATGGGTTGCCTTCCTGCTTTCGAATGAGAATTCCACCATTTTTAATCCAACAGAACTTGTACCCATGTTCCTTCGAAGCAAGTTTGGTCGCTCGAAATAACTGCCTATTTCTTTGAGTAAGGCGCTCATTTATATAGATATTCCTCGCTGCACCAGCTATCTCAATGTCGGACGAAGAGAGAGTTCTTCTGACTTTAGCAGCCTTCAAGAATTCGTCGCGCTTATAGCGGCGTACAAAACGAACAGTAAGTGTTCGCGGTGGTGTTTCAGCTGAATCCTTGGGATGTTGTCGACGTGGTCCAGCTCTGGTTACAAAATCTAAATCTTGTTCCTCAATTGACACTCCTATTTTGTGAGCCAATACGCGCACTATATGAAGCGGGTTTTCATTTTTGAGCTCGTTGATGCCTGATATTTCGAGTTCGTTCGAAAAGAAGAGTCGTTCGAAGATACGAAAAGATAAAAATTTAAGACCCATTCTATACTAGCAGTAGATACTAGACCAACCAGTAAGGCAAAGATTTTAGCGCGAGTGTTAGAACTCATGAAATAATTATATAATCTGCAGAATCATCTCACGGCTCTTCTTTATTAGCTCGAGAATCGGATCAGAAACCCTTTTGTTCTTATTTGTACGGTGAGTCTTGAAAAATTTAGACCCGACCGTATGGACAGTTTCCACGAACCCATCAATATATTAGTCCACGGAGCTCCCTAGACACTCGAAACGATTGTGGAGTTCTAGCTGAAAGCTCTCGGAGTTTAGGATCTGGACCTGTGCTGCACGGAGTGTAGTCCTCACCAGACGAAGCCTTTTACGCTTGAATTGAATAGCTTCTGAAGGCCATGAGGACCGGTTTTCCACCCGTCTTCAGGAGTTCGGCCGTAATTCCGTCCTCACCCGACGCCTTGTTGTTTTTCAGCTGCTTCAGAGCCGTCCTAATCTCATACTAGGACTCTTCAAAAATAGAAGCGATTTTCATAACATAAATACGCGTAGTAAACACGAAATTGTATTGCCCAAGTGGAGGTCGGCTAAGACCAGCAAGTCATTTTTAGTAAACAGCATACGCTTCTATAACAAGCTGCCAAAGGTGGTGACTGAACTTAGCGAGGGAAAGTTCAAAACCCATATTAAGCGTGTCCTAACTAAAAAAAAACCGGCCAAGTGCGAGTCGGACTCGCCCATGGAGGGTTCCGTAGCAGCAAGTAACATAATAATAATCTTTGTATCAGGTTCATATTTGGCTTGCGCAAGTATGACCACGTTTCTGAATTAAGATACTAAAAAAACTAACTAAAATACTAAAAAAAAAAACTACTGACCAGATCTCGTTCAAACCAATTTTCGTTGGCAGTTTTTATAGTAATGTACATCATATATTTTTTTTAGTTTTATCATTCTCTTATTTTAGAAGTTAGAGGGGGGGGGACACACATTTTACCACTTTGGAAGTGTCTCTCGCGCAAACTATTCAGTTTAGAAAAAAATGATATTAGAAACCTCAGTATCATTTTTGAAGACCTATCCATAGATACCCCACACGCATGGGTTTGATGAAAAAAAAAATTTTGAGTTTCAGTTCTAAGTATGGGGACCCCCAAAATTTATTGTTTTTTTTCTATTTTTGTATGAAAATCTTAATGCGGTTCACAGAATACATCTACTTACAAAGTTTCAACAGTATAGCTCTTATAGTTTCGGAAAAAAGTGGCTGTGACATACGGACGGACAGACGGACAGACAGACAGACAGACAGACAGACAGACAGACAGACAGACAGACAGACATGACGAATCTATAAGGGTTCCGTTTTTTGCCATTTGGCTACGGAACCCTAAAAAGCGTATTACAAGGTTAAAGACTATATCGAAGACACGCTTGTTTGGCAATGACTGCTTCTGCACATGTGGCCCCCTGGTAACTCATAGTATTGTGTAAATGTATCTATTAACTGCTCTATATTTGTTGTAATATATACTTTTTTTTCTTCGTCTAACGCATTGTATTTGCAATATTT
Source organism: Mythimna impura (assembly GCA_905147345.3). NCBI lineage: Eukaryota > Metazoa > Arthropoda > Insecta > Lepidoptera > Noctuidae > Mythimna > Mythimna impura. Next base: position 206,387 of record CAJHVM030000012.1, read on the forward strand.
TTTATATTATTAGAATCCGTCCATCATAAATTCGTTAGTAATTTATTTTGTTAACATGTCATTTATTGATAATTGTAATTATTTATTTTTCTTGCTTTTTTTTATATAGCATCTTTTTTTATAATGTGAATGTGAGAACACTGTAGACTCCGCGAATTCTTAGGTTACTACCTATTATTGCGAGTAATGACTAAATTTTTATTGTACTTTTTAGTACAATATTTACCGGTCTACACTGTCCTTACATAATATCTACTTATACTGTAATATGGAAGTATAGTAAGAACCACATTTTTTTTAAAAGAGTAACCATGGAGTTTCATGCCGGTTCTTCTCCATAGGAAACAACCAATTTGGAACCTTGCACTAGCTTCTGACGTTTTGCAAGTGGCCATGCAGGCCTATGTGAAAATCAAAAACTTTGACTTTGATACTAGGCTGACGTCCGGGATATCTTCGGTATAGTATCGAGTCGATCTGGCTCTTGGGTTATTTGCTAGATTTGCAGTGAGTTTAATGATAGGCGTGTATAACTGTCCATAAAATGCCTCGATCTCCCTGACTCTCTCTCCCAGACGCTCCGATTTGACGGATACGACTCTGCCATCGTCGGTCTTCAGTTTTGTTAGCTGGCTCTGCCCAATAGATAGATCCCGTGCAAATACTTTGGAGCTCTTATTCCGCTCAATCACGTCCATAATCCCCATAATCCTCTCGGTATTAAAGCGGTGCATTTCAGAGACTTCGAGATCCGTCTATTGAGCTGCCTATATATCGAATTAAAGGGCTTGTTAACATTATATCACTTGAAAAAATACTATTAAATAAAGATTTTCAAACAAGCTAAGTCTACCGCAGTAATTTTCCTAACTTCATGAACTGACGTTATAATAACTTATAATGTTGGTATTAAAGAGAATGACGAATTCGAAAAAATCAATCGATCGAAGATCATTTTGAATGTTAAAATGGATTGATATTTTTGATCATATATATCTACTAAGTATGACAGAAAATCTTAACAAAATATCGCTATTTCGAGTACCCAGTGCCTTGAAACAACTACAATGTTGGGTTCAATGCAATAATAGAAAAATGTCATTAGCAAATAATATTAAATAGTTATGATTAGTAATATTAGTTATAGACTATATTGTACAAAAATAATAAAATAGGCCCTACAACACTTCCTTGCAGAATACCACACTTGTCAGATTTGATTTCAGAATAATTGGCTGTCATATCGTTATTTCTATTCATCCTCGTAATAGTAACGCGTTGTTGCCTATTGTATACATGAAAAGAAATCTTAAAAGACCTTAGATAAATTTAAGAAAACATTGTGTTTTATTAGTTGTGGTTAATATTCGTTAATACTATTTTAATAAGACTGTTCATAGCTAACGTAGGTATTGGGTATAATATTCGTGTTTTGGGAGTCAAACTGTCAATTAAATTAATCCCTTATACATATACTTCTCGAATGTTTTCGACATGACTTTTCACCGGTTTTTTAAAAGGGTTTAACAAAACGGAAATTCTTGGAGAGCTTTCTAGTTTTAAAAAGGCAAGTGTTTAACATAATTTTCAAATCCACCAGTAGTTTATTAAATATTTCTACAACTTGTAATGAGCGCTATGCATAACAATTTTGAAATAAGGTACAACTTTATTTCTAAACTCATTTCAACTACGAGAGTTTGCCATGGTTATTCTCTGTTAGAACCTTTAAACGCTAAAATGAGATCGACAGCTTTCTCTTTGTACGTATTGTTCTTTACCATTGTTTACCTTATCGGAGATTATAAATTCCAAAAACTTAACAAACGTACCAACTATTATGTTTCTAGGTATTCGGCAACAACATGATCATTAGACAACAATGGCCAAAAAACCCCAAATTATTATTATTATTAATTAAGAGCGAGTTTTTCTACCTGCGGCCCGCGTTATCTGTCTAAGTCATTGTTCTGTAGCGAAAAGGGGATGTAATTATTCAGGTTATATAGCGCCATCTCTTTCTGTCAATTTGGTCTCTCGGACCGTATAAATACGCGAAAATTCTTGTTACTTTATACAGTCTTCTGTTGACCTTTAAAGTGTTCACGTTGCTTTGAAAATGACCAATGTAAACGTAGCTTTTACGCGAGTAAACTTGGCGATGGAATTAATCGAGAGTTTGATGGGTCGTGTGGGAGGTGATTATTTCACAGACAAGGAGTACGAGACAGTTTTCACATATGTTTTTACACGGAACATATCAAAAGCTGCCCTCAAAAAAATTCGACTCCGATATGTTCCTGAATACATACGGGAACTCATGAACGAAAAAATTTATTGGAAGACCAGATATCGGCTATACAAGGACCTCTTATCTCAGGAGCAATGGAAATCATGCGAACAACAACTAAAATACGAAGTCAAGAAGCACAAAAAAATCTTGGTGAATTTAGACAAGATGAGACGGATGTTCTTTGTTTCGGATGATGAAAATTATTTCTCACAAAATATTGATCCGGAACGTGTTCAAGGCATTGTGAATTTTCTGAAAGCATATCAAAGTAATGATGAACTTTTTTATGTACTGGTAAGACGATACCACGGTCAGAAAAATGAATTAGACTCAATTTTTTATCTCATATACGCAACATGGTCGTTGTATGGAGAGTTCCGAATACGGCCTCGTCGTAGTAGTGCAAGTGGCGGATTATTTATTTGAATAATGACTTTTGTGTGTGTAAGTGTTTTGTGGGGGACTTGGGCCGTAGGCTCGGGGAGGCAACGGGTGACTCCCGGTCCAGGTCGTTCTTGGTTCAAAGGATGGCCATCGCTATTTAGCGAGGTAATGCGGCGAGTGTTATGGGCACCTTTGCACCGGGAACGATCAGAGGCGGGTTATTTATTGACGATTGACATTTAATTTAAGACATTAATGTATTTTTTTTATTATAATCTATTGTAATTTTAATGACGTTTGTGTAATATTGTAACATTATATTTTTATTGAATTTATATTGATGATTTGTTTATTTTTGTATTTTTAATGTAATTATTGTGTTTTATTAATTAATTCAATATTTGAAGCAATTTTATTTATTTATTATTATTCATTAGTCTTATTATACTATTGTAAATTAATAAATAAATAATTGTATGATAATCTTTATTATTTTATTTATGTGACACTTTTCCTGTAACATTTCTAATATACATATAGAAAGAAATGATTTTATATTTTATAAATGATTAGAAAATTCGAATTTCTAATAATAAAATAAAACCTAACAGGAATAAACAAAGAAACTAGAAACACAAACCAACGAAATCGAAATGAAATGTCGTTATTTATAGTTATAATAATATATTATAATAAAGGGGAAGAGTTTGTATCTTTGTTTAGGATCGCAAATCTCTGGAACTAACAGTCAGATTGAAACAAGTAGCTTTTAGTAGATAGTAAAATCAACTCAGATAAGTCAAAAGTGACTGGGATATTAGAAAACTTTTTCACCAACATCCCAAATGGGCATGCCTTAATCATTGCGGTAAGTCCCCTTTTGAGGAGTGGTTGGGCAGGTGCCACGACATTCTTATTTTTCGCATGACACCGGTTCTCACCGGACAAGGTTAGTTTGGGAGTTTTCTGCACTGAATTCAGGCGGAAGAAACGCCCGGGTGTCCTTATTGTGCAGAGCGCCCGAAGGACATGGTGGAAGTATGCCCCTGCTTGGGTTTAGCACCGCCGTTTCCTGGTGGAGGCGATTGGCATCGGTGACCCTCTCGTGCCGGGCCCTGCTTCGGGCTATGGTCCAAAGCGATGGAGAATGGGATGCGGTCGCCGACTGCGATGTAGTTATGCTAGCGAAGGAGGGGACCATATATGTGAGGGAACGTACATCATCACGCTCGTCACCACGACAAGGGCGTCTTGAGTCGCAGGACAACTGTACGACCACCGTAAGCCTCGCAGTGTTCCTCACGCACCTCAAAGAGATGTCAGCAAAAATGCAAAAATTTTTACAGAATAAATGAATCCTTCACTTGCATTTGTACTACGAGATAAAAAATATTGTAAAATTAATTTTTAACTAATTTATCATTCTCAATTGTCACTTTTTGCGAAACACTGCAGCTGTCAATTGTAAACTCCTTTATAAAAACGGTGATAAGTCATATCGAAAACATTCGAGTAGTGTATGTATAAAATATCGATTTAATTGGCTGTTTTGCGTCCATAACAATAAATTCAATATGCTACTATGCCTGTGCATATTATTAAAATAATACTAACGAATTTTAACCACAACTATTATACCACAACATTGTTCTTTGATTTATCTAATGCCTTTGAGCTAGTCTCTCATGACCTACTATAACTACAGAAATTAAACTCAATTGGAATTAAAGGCTAATTACACTTCAATAATATCTTAATAACAGACAATAATGCGTTACCATAACAAGAATGGACAGAAATAACGATACGATACCGCACTATTTTGAAATCAAATCTTACAAATATGGCGTCCCACAAGAAACTGTCCTAGGCCCTATTTCATTCCTATGGTATATTATATTCTATAACTAATATTACCAATCGTAAATGTGTGCTATTTGCTAATGAAATTTCTTTTAGTATGATATCTGAAAAACAATACAATTAGTGATCATGACATTGAAATTATTAACGTGACCGAAAAATCTAATGAATGACTAAATAAAAACAACTTATCTATAAATCGAAAAAAGTCCGATCTTATATAGTTTTATAAATTAAACGAAAACTACAATATTAAAATGAATAATAATAATAAATAATAATAAAAAAACGCGGCAACACTAACAACGTCAAGTGAAAAAAGATCTCAGAACCATTTTCGACCAATATATATTTTTACAGAGCATTTTTTCAATCCACTATACCAACCAAGCAATAGCCAACAGTAAAATAGTCCAAGAATAAACCCAACATCATGACAAAATATATTTTGTATCGTTTTATCAAAAAAAAACAATAGTACCTAAACGTCAGTGACAACTCCTGTCACAACAATAAAATACGGAAAATGGGAATTTTAATTTGAGAGAAGATGTTGACGAGAGCCGCAGCTCGAAGAGCACGCCCACCACCTCCGGACTCGTCGCTCAGCTCCGCCTCGCCGCCGCCGGAACCCAGCCCCATCGTGAGTGCTGTGACGTCGGCCGCGGCAGTTGCGTCGAGCTCCAGCGACGAGTACTTCTCTCCGCCGACGACTCCACCACCTGCGCGTCGACGGGGAGGACGCCGGCCGCCGAGCGGCTTAGGACCTCGAGGCCCACCGGCTTCTGATAGGGTCCCAGCTCCCGGCGGAAGTGTGCAGCGCATGCGATGGACGAGATCTATCAATGAGAACGTCATGCGCTCATACTATGGGGCTACAGAGGGAGGAAATAACCTGACCGCGTACCGTGTTCGGATGCTCTCTTTGTTTCAGGTGCTTGAGCCAGCCGTCAACGTTTCGGCCCAACGACTTTCGGATCAGGTGCGGGTCATCCAGCGTAATCATATGTTGAACGATACTGTACTTGATCACCTCCGAACGGAAATGGGTAGCCATGCCATTGCCTCTTCGTCGCAGGCGGAGGTACATTCACAGGTATCACCGTCCAACCATGTCTCCAACCACGCTGACGAAGAGATTACTGACATGTTTACACCTGTAAGTACCCAGTGCAACAATGAATTGAGGAGTGCTTTGGAGTGTGCTATTCGGGAGTATCGCAACATGCCGCTCGAACTTAGGCCGCGCTTACCTCGTTTGCCCATGCATAATAAGAATAAAGCGCTGGTGGCTGCTCTGGATTTGCAGTTGTCAAACTATTTTGACGACTGCGAAGATCTCACTGATACACACTCGATAATGTACTGCGCAGCTGTAGCGGCATGTCGTGTAGCTCACGTCAAGTTTCCGAACTGTGACGTAGCTACACGACCGAAACCAGCTGTGCCGGCTTGGCAGTGCAGGATCGAGCGTCGTATTGGTGGGGCCAGAGCACTCATCGGCAAACTAATCTGCTTCAGGGAGGGCAACACTCGCCCAAGAGTGATGCGCTTTGTGAGGCGGGCGTTTTCGGGGACTGACATCAGCCCCCGAGACTATATGTCCCGTGTCACAGAGCGCATCGACTTCCTGAAGCAGAAGGTGTATGCATGGGCAAACCGTATCCGCAGGTATAAGCGGCGAGTGGAGCGATACACCCAGAATCGCACATTCTGGAGTAATGAAAGGTGGGTTTATAGGGCTTGGGAGCGACCGGACCAAGGTGTGACTGACGCGCGCCTTCCGGATGATGACGTCATGAGTTCATTCTGGCGCAGCATCTGGTCGGTGCCTGTCAGTCACACCGAGGGTGACTGGACTCGAGAGGTCGAGCGAGCGTGCGATCCAATACCACAAATGGGGGCAATTGACATCAGCCCCCAAGATGTAACTCGTGCAGTCCGTCCGTTGCCAAACTGGAAATCTCCAGGGCCGGATGGGCTGCACAATTTCTGGATTAAGTGGTTTACAAGATCGCATGCTCGCTTGGCATATCAGTTCCAGTCTGCCTTAGAGTCAGGGTCGCTGCCCCAGTTCCTAACAACAGGAATAACCCACCTGCTCCATAAGTCAGGTAGTACTGCGGAGCCTAAAAATTATAGACCGATCACGTGTTTGCCGACGGTCTATAAAGTTCTTACATCCATACTGAGAAGCAAAATTAATAGTCATATTGACAAAAATTTAATCATTTCACCTTCTCAGAATGGATGTAGGAACGGGTCCCGCGGTACTAAGGAGCTGCTCCTCATTGATATGACCATTAGCCAACAGGTTCGACGTTCCCGAAAGGATCTGTCGACATGTTGGATAGATTATAAGAAGGCCTATGACTCTGTTCCTCATACATGGCTCATGACGGTGCTGGAATAGTATAAGATAGATACAACACTACGCACCTTCCTGATGTCGTGTATGAGGCAATGGAGTACGGTCCTCCGCTATCCAGGATGTCGACATACCCAGAGGAATAGCGAACCTGTAAGGATCGAGCGAGGTATATTCCAGGGAGATAGTTTGAGTCCACTTTGGTTTTGCCTAGCCTTGAATCCTCTAAGCACACTGCTGGAGAATTCAGGTCTAGGCCATCGGTTGAAGAGAGGTGGTCAGGTAATATCTCACCTACTTTACATGGATGACCTGAAACTTTTTGCCGCCAACAATCTGCAACTGATGGAGTTACTGGAGGTAACTGAAACCTTCAGTAATGCCATCAGGATGGAGTTTGGTGTGGACAAATGTGCGGTCATGCATGTAAAGCGAGGGGAGGTTGTGGAATCCGTGGGCACTCAACTCACGGATTCGATAGACCTGAGATCCCTCTCTCCAACCGAAACCTATAAGTATTTGGGTAGGTCGGAAGCTCTAGGCATCAATATCACTGACATGAAGCAATCGTTGAAGGAGCGTTTCTTTGGACGCCTGAAGAAGGTATTCAATAGCCTTCTTTCAGGCGGAAACCAGGTACATGCCTTCAACGGTTGGGTCATGCCGGTATTGATGTACTCTTTCGGCGTACTCAAATGGACTCAAACGGAACTTGACGCCCTGGATAGGAAGGTCCGCACACTGCTTATTGCATACCGAATGCATCACCCACGATCGTCGGTGATGAGATTGTATATCCCGCGGAAGTGTGGGGGTCGAGGTTTTTTAAATGCTAAGACCCTACACAACCGCGAGGTATGCAGTCTCAGGGAATATTTCCTAGCTGCCGACGCGCGACGTGGGTATGCATCGAGATGTAGTGGCAGTGGACAAGGGACTCACCCCGCTCTCCCTGGCTAATGAGAACTGGCGCAAACCGGTAGTGCTTGACACTAACGATCGCAGGGAAGTATGGCAGAGCAAGGAACTTCACGGACGGTTTTTCCGGGCCCTTCACGGGCCCGATGTAGACCAATTGGCGTCCGTAGCCTGGCTGCGTTCCGGTGACCTTTTTGGGAAAACCGAAGGTTTTGTCTGTGCAATTATGGACAAAGTTATCATGACGAATAACTACCGGAGATTTATTGTGGCGGACGGCACGGTTGACATATGTCGGGCATGTCACCGTCCGGGAGAATCAATTCGTCACATTATCTCTGGTTGTTCTCGTCTAGCTAACGGAGAGTACTTGCATAGACACAACCTTGTAGCCAGGATTATCCATCAGCAACTTGCTCTGAAATACTCTCTTGTAGAATCGGAAGTGCCGTACTATAGGTACGAGCCCGATCCAGTTCTTGATAATGGTCTTATCACTTTGTACTGGGATCGGTCCATCATCACTGACAGGACTATTGTAGCCAATAAGCCTGATATAGTGGTGGTGGACCGAAGCGAGAGGCGTGCAATGATTGTTGACATATCCGTTCCGCATGACGAGAACCTCGTGAAAGCTGAGAAAGATAAACAAATCAAGTATATTGACTTGGCTCGCGAGGTTGTCGACATGTGGGATGTGGACTCGGCGATCATTGTACCGATAGTCGTGTCGGGCAATGGCTTAATAGCCAAGAGCCTCGACCAACACCTTAGGAGGCTCGCGTTAGGCGACTGGATCAAGGGCTTGATTCAGAAAGCGGTACTCCTGGACACGGCTCGTATTGTTAGGAGGTTCCTTTCTCTGGAGCCCTGACCGCCGGTAGCTTGGACCCTGTTCCCGATACCGGTGGGACACTATTTTTTATATTTTTAAATGTTTTTTTTATATTTTTTTATTGAAATATTTAAAAATATAATTTGTAAGATAAAATGATGAATAAACGAAATAATAATAATAATAATTTTATTAGTCCAGTGTTACAGAGTTTACTAAAGTTATGTTACATAGGGGTATTAACAGTAACTGGTAAAATTAACATTAAATTAAACTGTGGTCCCCAAACTAGGCAGTGCCTGTATCTTGGGGGCCGGAATTGCGTTTAGTTACATTTAGTCCAAGACATGCTAATTGCTAACTTTCATAATTGTAACAAGTTTTTTCAAATCAAATACCGGTAGCAATCTGCCTACCGGGGTAAAAGTACAATAACATTAACAAAATAAACATTCTAAATAATTGTTCCTAATTCTAAATTGTCTCTGTGAGTGTTAGTGTGATGGTGTGTATGTATGTGTGTAAGTGTGTGTGCGTGCGGGACCGGGAGTTCACAGTGTTGTAAAAATGTGTTATTAAGTTAATATTTCCTCAGTTTCTTTGTATGACAAGGAAAGAAGCCAGCTTTTTGTCATCCTTTTACATGAATGGGTGCTAAGAACTTTGATGTCACAGCTCTTGCTTATGTTGTTGTAGATGAGTATGTGTAAGTAAGAGGGGCATCGTCTGGCCAAAAGACTGTTTGCGGTAGGAAGAGGGACGTGAAAGACACGTTTTGAGAGTAATATTTGGTAGTCAGGTCTATTTTTAATGGATTTGTGTGCATGCAGTGTGGCACTGAGGATAAATAGTTGACGTACCCGGAGGACTGGGAATTTATTATATAGCAAGTCTGTCGGGAACCTGAAGGGTTTTTTAAGCATCACTTTGATTACGGCTCTTTGTGCTCTTTCTATTTCAATAAATGAGCTTTTCCCGGCTCCTCCCCAGATTGAGATTCCATACTGAAGTACAGATTGGCACAGGCCGAGGTAAATTGTTCGGAGAATTTTAATAGGAGTGCAGTCTCGTAATTTCTTCATGACGTAAATTAGTTTTTTGACGCGGCCAGCAAGCAATTGTATGTGGGGTTTAAAAGACAAGTTTTCATCAATAGTAATACCTAAATATTTAAGGCAGGGAACGCGGTCTATAGGAGTACAGGTACAGTTTGTGAGAGGCGGATTGTGATCGTTGCAACATGTATGGAACTTGAGTGTTAGTTGACGGGGTGGACTAGAAGCCATGGTTTTGAAAAAAATAATGAGCTTTGTTTTTTTTACGTTAAGGGTTAGCAGGTTTCTATTAAGAGTTTTAGAGATAGTAAGCAGACCACTTTCACCAAACTCGTACAATTCTTCCCAAGTTTCGCCGTGAAATAAAATTTCCGTGTCGTCTGCATACGATACTAATTCAGCATTTTGAAGGGGTGCGTTTAGTATATCGTTCATGTACAACACGAAAAGAGTCGGGCCGAGAGTGCTGCCCTGAGGAATACCAAAATTTATTGGCAGTAATCCACTACAGTAGCCTCCAACCTTTACTAATTGCTGGCGGCAAGATAAGTAGCTTTGAAACCAGTCCAGCGCGTTTCCTCGTATTCCTATACTTTCTAGTTTGGCCAAAAGTATTTCTATTGATATAGTGTCGAAGGCTTTGGCTAAGTCAAGGAAAACTGCCATGACATGATCACCCTTGTCGACACTGGCAGCTATGGAGTTAGTCAACAATATGGCTGCATCCTCGGTTGACTTGCCACTTCTAAACCCAAACTGTCTATCGGATAATAGATAGTTGTCTTCCAAAAAATTTACTAGTCGCTTATTTACGACTTTTTCAAGAAGTTTTGATAGAATACACAGAAGAGAGATAGGTCTGTAATTCTCCGGTTGATCTTTAGGACCACTTTTATGAATTGGTCGTACACAGGTAACCTTCCAACAGTTTGGGAAAATACCGCTTTCCAAACTTAAGTTAAAAATATGAGTGAGCGGTTTTAATAGTGTTTTTTTGAGAAGAATAATTAATCTGACACTAATTTCATCCAAACCGGCAGCGCTATCAATTTTAAATTGATCGATAAGTTTCTCTATTTCATCTTCGTCCGTTGGACGGAAGAAGAAAGAGTTTGAGGGAGTTTCACGTGGTTTGTATTTGCTCGCTAGGGATGCTTGAGTTTCGGATAATCGAGTCAGTATGAGGTCAGATAAATTTTTACCGAGGGATGTAAAATAAGCATTACACCTATTGAGTGAGTCAGCAGGGTTCTGGGTGTTAGATAACAACTGGGAGGAGTCATTATTTGCAGTATTTGGGTTATAAATAGATTTGATGGTATCCCATAGTTTTTTAGCGTTGCCTTCCCTGTCCTGTCCCAAGACGGCCACCTTGTCATCTATTATTGTAAGAAGATTGTCCGCTTCAGCGACTTCTGAATCTAATACAAAAATATTCCGAGAGTTTTTGATGTAGATGACGACACCTCCGTTCTTATTCTGTTGTGTATATGTACGAAATGCGGAGTAACCTGGTAGCGGATCTAGTATTGTCATGTCAGTTAACCAACATTCAGTTAAAACGACTACGTCGAATTCGGTATCAAGACGCTGGAAAGCTGTGTAAAAATCGTCAAAATTGTGTTGATAACTCCTTATGTTTAGTGAAAGAATTTTTAAATCACTAGTGGTAGATAGTAATTTCCTACAATCTTCTAATTGATTACATGTGTAACACTGTATAGTAACGTTTTTGTCGATATCCTGGATGATGTCAAGTAAAGCCATTTATGTAGTTATAAAAAAAATTATTAATTGAAGTCACTATTAATGTTGTTATCGTTACTATAAGTGTTACATGAGCACCAGAATGTAGGAAATTATAAAAGCTTATATGTATGTGTAAGTGAGAATTGTATGTAGTTTTCTTGAAGTAGACAGGAGTGGGAGATTGTGTGTTTGATATAATGGTGTTTGTGTGAATGTTATTGCGTTGCGGTGATGTTTTATAGGTACACAGTATGTTTATAAATTGCACGGAACATATAAAAAAATATCTATTAATAAAAGGAATATAAGGTAATAATATAGAATTTAGAAATCTAAAAATAATTTGAGATCTAAAAGATAAATGAGATATAAGGGGACCATAAAGTCTAAGAGTACACGATATAATAATTATAAAAAATTTACACTGATTGTCGTTAAGCAGGGTTGTCGTTTCCACATTGCAGGTCGGTTGACGTGAGCGCATTCCATCACTCTGGGGTCGCACCCAGGTAACGTTCCAGGTCTTCGTTGTGTCGTATGAGGATGGATGGGTTGCCTTCCTGCTTTCGAATGAGAATTCCACCATTTTTAATCCAACAGAACTTGTACCCATGTTCCTTCGAAGCAAGTTTGGTCGCTCGAAATAACTGCCTATTTCTTTGAGTAAGGCGCTCATTTATATAGATATTCCTCGCTGCACCAGCTATCTCAATGTCGGACGAAGAGAGAGTTCTTCTGACTTTAGCAGCCTTCAAGAATTCGTCGCGCTTATAGCGGCGTACAAAACGAACAGTAAGTGTTCGCGGTGGTATTTCAGCTGAATCCTTGGGATGTTGTCGACGTGGTCCAGCTCTAGTTACAAAATCTAAATCTTGTTCCTCAATTGACACTCCTATTTTGTGAGCCAATACGCGCACTATATGAAGCGGGTTTTCATTTTTGAGCTCGTTGATGCCTGATATTTCGAGTTCGTTCGAAAAGAAGAGTCGTTCGAAGATACGAAAAGATAAAAATTTAAGACCCATTCTATACTAGCAGTAGATACTAGACCAACCAGTAAGGCAAAGATTTTAGCGCGAGTGTTAGAACTCATGAAATAATTATATAATCTGCAGAATCATCTCACGGCTCTTCTTTATTAGCTCGAGAATCGGATCAGAAACCCTTTTGTTCTTATTTGTACGGTGAGTCTTGAAAAATTTAGACCCGACCGTATGGACAGTTTCCACGAACCCATCAATATATTAGTCCACGGAGCTCCCTAGGCACTCGAAACGATTGTGGAGTTCTAGCTGAAAGCTCTCGGAGTTTAGGATCTGGACCTGTGCTGCACGGAGTGTAGTCCTCACCAGACGCTACCTGAGATTTATTGTGGCGGACGGCACGGTTGACATATGTCGGGCATGTCACCGTCCGGGAGAATCAATTCGTCACATTATCTCTGGTTGTTCTCGTCTAGCTAACGGAGAGTACTTGCATAGACACAACCTTGTAGCCAGGATTATCCATCAGCAACTTGCTCTGAAATACTCTCTTGTAGAATCGGAAGTGCCGTACTATAGTTACGAGCCCGCTCCAGTTCTTGATAATGGTCTTATCACTTTGTACTGGGATCGGTCCATCATCACTGACAGGACTATTGTAGCCAATAAGCCTGATATAGTGGTGGTGGACCGAAGCGAGAGGCGTGCAATGATTGTTGACATATCCGTTCCGCATGACGAGAACCTCGTGAAAGCTGAGAAAGATAAACAAATCAAGTATATTGACTTGGCTCGCGAGGTTGTCGACTGTGGGATGTGGACTCGGCTATCATTGTACCGATAGTCGTGTCGGGCAATGGCTTAATAGCCAAGGGCCTCGACCAACACCTTAGGAGGCTCGCGTTAGGCGACTGGATCAAGGGCTTGATTCAGAAAGCGGTACTCCTGGACACGGCTCGTATTGTTAGGAGGTTCCTTTCTCTGGAGCCCTGACCGCCGGTAGCTTGGACCCTGTTCCCGATACCGGTGGGACACTATTTTTTATATTTTTAAATGTTTTTTTTATATTTTTTTATTGAAATATTTAAAAATATAATTTGTAAGATAAAATGATGAATAAACGAAATAATAATAATAATAATTTTATTAGTCCAGTGTTACAGAGTTTACTAAAGTTATGTTACATAGGGGTATTAACAGTAACTGGTAAAATTAACATTAAATTAAACTGTGGTCCCCAAACTAGGCAGTGCCTGTATCTTGGGGGCCGGAGTTGCGTTTAGTTACATTTAGTCCAAGACATGCTAATTGCTAACTTTCATAATTGTAACAAGTTTTTTCAAATCAAATACCGGTAGCAATCTGCCTACCGGGGTAAAAGTACAATAACATTAACAAAATAAACATTCTAAATAATTGTTCCTAATTCTAAATTGTCTCTGTGAGTGTTAGTGTGATGGTGTGTATGTATGTGTGTAAGTGTGTGTGCGTGCGGGACCGGGAGTTCACAGTGTTGTAAAAATGTGTTATTAAGTTAATATTTCCTCAGTTTCTTTGTATGACAAGGAAAGAAGCCAGCTTTTTGTCATCCTTTTACATGAATGGGTGCTAAGAACTTTGATGTCACAGCTCTTGCTTATGTTGTTGTAGATGAGTATGTGTAAGTAAGAGGGGCATCGTCTGGCCAAAAGACTATTTGCGGTAGGAAGAGGGACGTGAAAGACACGTTTTGAGAGTAATATTTGGTAGTCAGGTCTATTTTTAATGGATTTGTGTGCATGCAGTGTGGCACTGAGGATAAATAGTTGACGTACCCGGAGGACTGGGAATTTATTATATAGCAAGTCTGTCGGGAACCTGAAGGGTTTTTTAAGCATCACTTTGATTACGGCTCTTTGTGCTCTTTCTATTTCAATAAATGAGCTTTTCCCGGCTCCTCCCCAGATTGAGATTCCATACTGAAGTACAGATTGGCACAGGCCGAGGTAAATTGTTCGGAGAATTTTAATAGGAGTGCAGTCTCGTAATTTCTTCATGACGTAAATTAGTTTTCTGACACGGCCAGCAAGCAATTGTATGTGGGGTTTAAAAGACAAGTTTTCATCAATAGTAATACCTAAATATTTAAGGCAGGGAACGCGGTCTATAGGAGTACAGGTACAGTTTGTGAGAGGCGGATTGTGATCGTTGCAACATGTATGGAACTTGAGTGTTAGTTGACGGGGTGGACTAGAAGCCATGGTTTTGAAAAAAATAATGAGCTTTGTTTTTTTCACGTTAAGGGTTAGCAGGTTTCTATTAAGAGTTTTAGAGATAGTAAGCAGACCACTTTCACCAAACTCGTACAATTCTTCCCAAGTTTCGCCGTGAAATAAAATTTCCGTGTCGTCTGCATACGATACTAATTCAGCATTTTGAAGGGGTGCGTTTAGTATATCGTTCATGTACAACACGAAAAGAGTCGGGCCGAGAGTGCTGCCCTGAGGAATACCAAAATTTATTGGCAGTAATCCACTACAGTAGCCTCCAACCTTTACTAATTGCTGGCGGCAAGATAAGTAGCTTTGAAACCAGTCCAGCGCGTTTCCTCGTATTCCTATACTTTCTAGTTTGGCCAAAAGTATTTCTATTGATATAGTGTCGAAGGCTTTGGCTAAGTCAAGGAAAACTGCCATGACATGATCACCCTTGTCGACACTGGCAGCTATGGAGTTAGTCAACAATATGGCTGCATCCTCGGTTGACTTGCCACTTCTAAACCCAAACTGTCTATCGGATAATAGATAGTTGTCTTCCAAAAAATTTACTAGTCGCTTATTTACGACTTTTTCAAGAAGTTTTGATAGAATACACAGAAGAGAGATAGGTCTGTAATTCTCCGGTTGATCTTTAGGACCACTTTTATGAATTGGTCGTACACAGGTAACCTTCCAACAGTTTGGGAAAATACCGCTTTCCAAACTTAAGTTAAAAATATGAGTGAGCGGTTTTAATAGTGTTTTTTTGAGAAGAATAATTAATCTGACACTAATTTCATCCAAACCGGCAGCGCTATCAATTTTAAATTGATCGATAAGTTTCTCTATTTCATCTTCGTCCGTTGGACGGAAGAAGAAAGAGTTTGAGGGAGTTTCACGTGGTTTGTATTTGCTCGCTAGGGATGCTTGAGTTTCGGATAATCGAGTCAGTATGAGGTCAGATAAATTTTTACCGAGGGATGTAAAATAAGCATTACACCTATTGAGTGAGTCAGCAGGGTTCTGGGTGTTAGATAACAACTGGGAGGAGTCATTATTTGCAGTATTTGGGTTATAAATAGATTTGATGGTATCCCATAGTTTTTTAGCGTTGCCTTCCCTGTCCTGTCCCAAGACGGCCACCTTGTCATCTATTATTGTAAGAAGATTGTCCGCTTCAGCGACTTCTGAATCTAATACAAAAATATTCCGAGAGTTTTTGATGTAGATGACGACACCTCCGTTCTTATTCTGTTGTGTATATGTACGAAATGCGGAGTAACCTGGTAGCGGATCTAGTATTGTCATGTCAGTTAACCAACATTCAGTTAAAACGACTACGTCGAATTCGGTATCAAGACGCTGGAAAGCTGTGTAAAAATCGTCAAAATTGTGTTGATAACTCCTTATGTTTAGTGAAAGAATTTTTAAATCACTAGTGGTAGATAGTAATTTCCTACAATCTTCTAATTGATTACATGTGTAACACTGTATAGTAACGTTTTTGTCGATATCCTGGATGATGTCAAGTAAAGCCATTTATGTAGTTATAAAAAAAATTATTAATTGAAGTCACTATTAATGTTGTTATCGTTACTATAAGTGTTACATGAGCACCAGAATGTAGGAAATTATAAAAGCTTATATGTATGTGTAAGTGAGAATTGTATGTAGTTTTCTTGAAGTAGACAGGAGTGGGAGATTGTGTGTTTGATATAATGGTGTTTGTGTGAATGTTATTGCGTTGCGGTGATGTTTTATAGGTACACAGTATGTTTATAAATTGCACGGAACATATAAAAAAATATCTATTAATAAAAGAAATATAAGGTAATAATATAGAATTTAGAAATCTAAAAATAATTTGAGATCTAAAAGATAAATGAGATATAAGGGGACCATAAAGTCTAAGAGTACACGATATAATAATTATAAAAAATTTACACTGATTGTCGTTAAGCAGGGTTGTCGTTTCCACATTGCAGGTCGGTTGACGTGAGCGCATTCCATCACTCTGGGGTCGCACCCAGGTAACGTTCCAGGTCTTCGTTGTGTCGTATGAGGATGGATGGGTTGCCTTCCTGCTTTCGAATGAGAATTCCACCATTTTTAATCCAACAGAACTTGTACCCATGTTCCTTCGAAGCAAGTTTGGTCGCTCGAAATAACTGCCTATTTCTTTGAGTAAGGCGCTCATTTATATAGATATTCCTCGCTGCACCAGCTATCTCAATGTCGGACGAAGAGAGAGTTCTTCTGACTTTAGCAGCCTTCAAGAATTCGTCGCGCTTATAGCGGCGTACAAAACGAACAGTAAGTGTTCGCGGTGGTGTTTCAGCTGAATCCTTGGGATGTTGTCGACGTGGTCCAGCTCTGGTTACAAAATCTAAATCTTGTTCCTCAATTGACACTCCTATTTTGTGAGCCAATACGCGCACTATATGAAGCGGGTTTTCATTTTTGAGCTCGTTGATGCCTGATATTTCGAGTTCGTTCGAAAAGAAGAGTCGTTCGAAGATACGAAAAGATAAAAATTTAAGACCCATTCTATACTAGCAGTAGATACTAGACCAACCAGTAAGGCAAAGATTTTAGCGCGAGTGTTAGAACTCATGAAATAATTATATAATCTGCAGAATCATCTCACGGCTCTTCTTTATTAGCTCGAGAATCGGATCAGAAACCCTTTTGTTCTTATTTGTACGGTGAGTCTTGAAAAATTTAGACCCGACCGTATGGACAGTTTCCACGAACCCATCAATATATTAGTCCACGGAGCTCCCTAGACACTCGAAACGATTGTGGAGTTCTAGCTGAAAGCTCTCGGAGTTTAGGATCTGGACCTGTGCTGCACGGAGTGTAGTCCTCACCAGACGAAGCCTTTTACGCTTGAATTGAATAGCTTCTGAAGGCCATGAGGACCGGTTTTCCACCCGTCTTCAGGAGTTCGGCCGTAATTCCGTCCTCACCCGACGCCTTGTTGTTTTTCAGCTGCTTCAGAGCCGTCCTAATCTCATACTAGGACTCTTCAAAAATAGAAGCGATTTTCATAACATAAATACGCGTAGTAAACACGAAATTGTATTGCCCAAGTGGAGGTCGGCTAAGACCAGCAAGTCATTTTTAGTAAACAGCATACGCTTCTATAACAAGCTGCCAAAGGTGGTGACTGAACTTAGCGAGGGAAAGTTCAAAACCCATATTAAGCGTGTCCTAACTAAAAAAGCGTATTACAAGGTTAAAGACTATATCGAAGACACGCTTGTTTGGCAATGACTGCTTCTGCACATGTGGCCCCCTGGTAACTCATAGTATTGTGTAAATGTATCTATTAACTGCTCTATATTTGTTGTAATATATACTTTTTTTTCTTCGTCTAACGCATTGTATTTGCAATATTTTTTATATTATTAGAATCCGTCCATCATAAATTCGTTAGTAATTTATTTTGTTAACATGTCATTTATTGATAATTGTAATTATTTATTTTTCTTGCTTTTTTTTATATAGCATCTTTTTTTATAATGTGAATGTGAGAACACTGTAGACTCCGCGAATTCTTAGGTTACTACCTATTATTGCGAGTAATGACTAAATTTTTATTGTACTTTTTAGTACAATATTTACCGGTCTACACTGTCCTTACATAATATCTACTTATACTGTAATATGGAAGTATAGTAAGAACCACATTTTTTTTAAAAGAGTAACCATGGAGTTTCATGCCGGTTCTTCTCCATAGGAAACAACCAATTTGGAACCTTGCACTAGCTTCTGACGTTTTGCAAGTGGCCATGCAGGCCTATGTGAAAATCAAAAACTTTGACTTTGATACTAGGCTGACGTCCGGGATATCTTCGGTATAGTATCGAGTCGATCTGGCTCTTGGGTTATTTGCTAGATTTGCAGTGAGTTTAATGATAGGCGTGTATAACTGTCCATAAAATGCCTCGATCTCCCTGACTCTCTCTCCCAGACGCTCCGATTTGACGGATACGACTCTGCCATCGTCGGTCTTCAGTTTTGTTAGCTGGCTCTGCCCAATAGATAGATCCCGTGCAAATACTTTGGAGCTCTTATTCCGCTCAATCACGTCCATAATCCCCATAATCCTCTCGGTATTAAAGCGGTGCATTTCAGAGACTTCGAGATCCGTCTATTGAGCTGCCTATATATCGAATTAAAGGGCTTGTTAACATTATATCACTTGAAAAAATACTATTAAATAAAGATTTTCAAACAAGCTAAGTCTACCGCAGTAATTTTCCTAACTTCATGAACTGACGTTATAATAACTTATAATGTTGGTATTAAAGAGAATGACGAATTCGAAAAAATCAATCGATCGAAGATCATTTTGAATGTTAAAATGGATTGATATTTTTGATCATATATATCTACTAAGTATGACAGAAAATCTTAACAAAATATCGCTATTTCGAGTACCCAGTGCCTTGAAACAACTACAATGTTGGGTTCAATGCAATAATAGAAAAATGTCATTAGCAAATAATATTAAATAGTTATGATTAGTAATATTAGTTATAGACTATATTGTACAAAAATAATAAAATAGGCCCTACAACACTTCCTTGCAGAATACCACACTTGTCAGATTTGATTTCAGAATAATTGGCTGTCATATCGTTATTTCTATTCATCCTCGTAATAGTAACGCGTTGTTGCCTATTGTATACATGAAAAGAAATCTTAAAAGACCTTAGATAAATTTAAGAAAACATTGTGTTTTATTAGTTGTGGTTAATATTCGTTAATACTATTTTAATAAGACTGTTCATAGCTAACGTAGGTATTGGGTATAATATTCGTGTTTTGGGAGTCAAACTGTCAATTAAATTAATCCCTTATACATATACTTCTCGAATGTTTTCGACATGACTTTTCACCGGTTTTTTAAAAGGGTTTAACAAAACGGAAATTCTTGGAGAGCTTTCTAGTTTTAAAAAGGCAAGTGTTTAACATAATTTTCAAATCCACCAGTAGTTTATTAAATATTTCTACAACTTGTAATGAGCGCTATGCATAACAATTTTGAAATAAGGTACAACTTTATTTCTAAACTCATTTCAACTACGAGAGTTTGCCATGGTTATTCTCTGTTAGAACCTTTAAACGCTAAAATGAGATCGACAGCTTTCTCTTTGTACGTATTGTTCTTTACCATTGTTTACCTTATCGGAGATTATAAATTCCAAAAACTTAACAAACGTACCAACTATTATGTTTCTAGGTATTCGGCAACAACATGATCATTAGACAACAATGGCCAAAAAACCCCAAATTATTATTATTATTAATTAAGAGCGAGTTTTTCTACCTGCGGCCCGCGTTATCTGTCTAAGTCATTGTTCTGTAGCGAAAAGGGGATGTAATTATTCAGGTTATATAGCGCCATCTCTTTCTGTCAATTTGGTCTCTCGGACCGTATAAATACGCGAAAATTCTTGTTACTTTATACAGTCTTCTGTTGACCTTTAAAGTGTTCACGTTGCTTTGAAAATGACCAATGTAAACGTAGCTTTTACGCGAGTAAACTTGGCGATGGAATTAATCGAGAGTTTGATGGGTCGTGTGGGAGGTGATTATTTCACAGACAAGGAGTACGAGACAGTTTTCACATATGTTTTTACACGGAACATATCAAAAGCTGCCCTCAAAAAAATTCGACTCCGATATGTTCCTGAATACATACGGGAACTCATGAACGAAAAAATTTATTGGAAGACCAGATATCGGCTATACAAGGACCTCTTATCTCAGGAGCAATGGAAATCATGCGAACAACAACTAAAATACGAAGTCAAGAAGCACAAAAAAATCTTGGTGAATTTAGACAAGATGAGACGGATGTTCTTTGTTTCGGATGATGAAAATTATTTCTCACAAAATATTGATCCGGAACGTGTTCAAGGCATTGTGAATTTTCTGAAAGCATATCAAAGTAATGATGAACTTTTTTATGTACTGGTAAGACGATACCACGGTCAGAAAAATGAATTAGACTCAATTTTTTATCTCATATACGCAACATGGTCGTTGTATGGAGAGTTCCGAATACGGCCTCGTCGTAGTAGTGCAAGTGGCGGATTATTTATTTGAATAATGACTTTTGTGTGTGTAAGTGTTTTGTGGGGGACTTGGGCCGTAGGCTCGGGGAGGCAACGGGTGACTCCCGGTCCAGGTCGTTCTTGGTTCAAAGGATGGCCATCGCTATTTAGCGAGGTAATGCGGCGAGTGTTATGGGCACCTTTGCACCGGGAACGATCAGAGGCGGGTTATTTATTGACGATTGACATTTAATTTAAGACATTAATGTATTTTTTTTATTATAATCTATTGTAATTTTAATGACGTTTGTGTAATATTGTAACATTATATTTTTATTGAATTTATATTGATGATTTGTTTATTTTTGTATTTTTAATGTAATTATTGTGTTTTATTAATTAATTCAATATTTGAAGCAATTTTATTTATTTATTATTATTCATTAGTCTTATTATACTATTGTAAATTAATAAATAAATAATTGTATGATAATCTTTATTATTTTATTTATGTGACACTTTTCCTGTAACATTTCTAATATACATATAGAAAGAAATGATTTTATATTTTATAAATGATTAGAAAATTCGAATTTCTAATAATAAAATAAAACCTAACAGGAATAAACAAAGAAACTAGAAACACAAACCAACGAAATCGAAATGAAATGTCGTTATTTATAGTTATAATAATATATTATAATAAAGGGGAAGAGTTTGTATCTTTGTTTAGGATCGCAAATCTCTGGAACTAACAGTCAGATTGAAACAAGTAGCTTTTAGTAGATAGTAAAATCAACTCAGATAAGTCAAAAGTGACTGGGATATTAGAAAACTTTTTCACCAACATCCCAAATGGGCATGCCTTAATCATTGCGGTAAGTCCCCTTTTGAGGAGTGGTTGGGCAGGTGCCACGACATTCTTATTTTTCGCATGACACCGGTTCTCACCGGACAAGGTTAGTTTGGGAGTTTTCTGCACTGAATTCAGGCGGAAGAAACGCCCGGGTGTCCTTATTGTGCAGAGCGCCCGAAGGACATGGTGGAAGTATGCCCCTGCTTGGGTTTAGCACCGCCGTTTCCTGGTGGAGGCGATTGGCATCGGTGACCCTCTCGTGCCGGGCCCTGCTTCGGGCTATGGTCCAAAGCGATGGAGAATGGGATGCGGTCGCCGACTGCGATGTAGTTATGCTAGCGAAGGAGGGGACCATATATGTGAGGGAACGTACATCATCACGCTCGTCACCACGACAAGGGCGTCTTGAGTCGCAGGACAACTGTACGACCACCGTAAGCCTCGCAGTGTTCCTCACGCACCTCAAAGAGATGTCAGCAAAAATGCAAAAATTTTTACAGAATAAATGAATCCTTCACTTGCATTTGTACTACGAGATAAAAAATATTGTAAAATTAATTTTTAACTAATTTATCATTCTCAATTGTCACTTTTTGCGAAACACTGCAGCTGTCAATTGTAAACTCCTTTATAAAAACGGTGATAAGTCATATCGAAAACATTCGAGTAGTGTATGTATAAAATATCGATTTAATTGGCTGTTTTGCGTCCATAACAATAAATTCAATATGCTACTATGCCTGTGCATATTATTAAAATAATACTAACGAATTTTAACCACAACTATTATACCACAACATTGTTCTTTGATTTATCTAATGCCTTTGAGCTAGTCTCTCATGACCTACTATAACTACAGAAATTAAACTCAATTGGAATTAAAGGCTAATTACACTTCAATAATATCTTAATAACAGACAATAATGCGTTACCATAACAAGAATGGACAGAAATAACGATACGATACCGCACTATTTTGAAATCAAATCTTACAAATATGGCGTCCCACAAGAAACTGTCCTAGGCCCTATTTCATTCCTATGGTATATTATATTCTATAACTAATATTACCAATCGTAAATGTGTGCTATTTGCTAATGAAATTTCTTTTAATATGATATCTGAAAAACAATACAATTAGTGATCATGACATTGAAATTATTAACGTGACCGAAAAATCTAATGAATGACTAAATAAAAACAACTTATCTATAAATCGAAAAAAGTCCGATCTTATATAGTTTTATAAATTAAACGAAAACTACAATATTAAAATGAATAATAATAATAAATAATAATAAAAAAACGCGGCAACACTAACAACGTCAAGTGAAAAAAGATCTCAGAACCATTTTCGACCAATATATATTTTTACAGAGCATTTTTTCAATCCACTATACCAACCAAGCAATAGCCAACAGTAAAATAGTCCAAGAATAAACCCAACATCATGACAAAATATATTTTGTATCGTTTTATCAAAAAAAAACAATAGTACCTAAACGTCAGTGACAACTCCTGTCACAACAATAAAATACGGAAAATGGGAATTTTAATTTGAGAGAAGATGTTGACGAGAGCCGCAGCTCGAAGAGCACGCCCACCACCTCCGGACTCGTCGCTCAGCTCCGCCTCGCCGCCGCCGGAACCCAGCCCCATCGTGAGTGCTGTGACGTCGGCCGCGGCAGTTGCGTCGAGCTCCAGCGACGAGTACTTCTCTCCGCCGACGACTCCACCACCTGCGCGTCGACGGGGAGGACGCCGGCCGCCGAGCGGCTTAGGACCTCGAGGCCCACCGGCTTCTGATAGGGTCCCAGCTCCCGGCGGAAGTGTGCAGCGCATGCGATGGACGAGATCTATCAATGAGAACGTCATGCGCTCATACTATGGGGCTACAGAGGGAGGAAATAACCTGACCGCGTACCGTGTTCGGATGCTCTCTTTGTTTCAGGTGCTTGAGCCAGCCGTCAACGTTTCGGCCCAACGACTTTCGGATCAGGTGCGGGTCATCCAGCGTAATCATATGTTGAACGATACTGTACTTGATCACCTCCGAACGGAAATGGGTAGCCATGCCATTGCCTCTTCGTCGCAGGCGGAGGTACATTCACAGGTATCACCGTCCAACCATGTCTCCAACCACGCTGACGAAGAGATTACTGACATGTTTACACCTGTAAGTACCCAGTGCAACAATGAATTGAGGAGTGCTTTGGAGTGTGCTATTCGGGAGTATCGCAACATGCCGCTCGAACTTAGGCCGCGCTTACCTCGTTTGCCCATGCATAATAAGAATAAAGCGCTGGTGGCTGCTCTGGATTTGCAGTTGTCAAACTATTTTGACGACTGCGAAGATCTCACTGATACACACTCGATAATGTACTGCGCAGCTGTAGCGGCATGTCGTGTAGCTCACGTCAAGTTTCCGAACTGTGACGTAGCTACACGACCGAAACCAGCTGTGCCGGCTTGGCAGTGCAGGATCGAGCGTCGTATTGGTGGGGCCAGAGCACTCATCGGCAAACTAATCTGCTTCAGGGAGGGCAACACTCGCCCAAGAGTGATGCGCTTTGTGAGGCGGGCGTTTTCGGGGACTGACATCAGCCCCCGAGACTATATGTCCCGTGTCACAGAGCGCATCGACTTCCTGAAGCAGAAGGTGTATGCATGGGCAAACCGTATCCGCAGGTATAAGCGGCGAGTGGAGCGATACACCCAGAATCGCACATTCTGGAGTAATGAAAGGTGGGTTTATAGGGCTTGGGAGCGACCGGACCAAGGTGTGACTGACGCGCGCCTTCCGGATGATGACGTCATGAGTTCATTCTGGCGCAGCATCTGGTCGGTGCCTGTCAGTCACACCGAGGGTGACTGGACTCGAGAGGTCGAGCGAGCGTGCGATCCAATACCACAAATGGGGGCAATTGACATCAGCCCCCAAGATGTAACTCGTGCAGTCCGTCCGTTGCCAAACTGGAAATCTCCAGGGCCGGATGGGCTGCACAATTTCTGGATTAAGTGGTTTACAAGATCGCATGCTCGCTTGGCATATCAGTTCCAGTCTGCCTTAGAGTCAGGGTCGCTGCCCCAGTTCCTAACAACAGGAATAACCCACCTGCTCCATAAGTCAGGTAGTACTGCGGAGCCTAAAAATTATAGACCGATCACGTGTTTGCCGACGGTCTATAAAGTTCTTACATCCATACTGAGAAGCAAAATTAATAGTCATATTGACAAAAATTTAATCATTTCACCTTCTCAGAATGGATGTAGGAACGGGTCCCGCGGTACTAAGGAGCTGCTCCTCATTGATATGACCATTAGCCAACAGGTTCGACGTTCCCGAAAGGATCTGTCGACATGTTGGATAGATTATAAGAAGGCCTATGACTCTGTTCCTCATACATGGCTCATGACGGTGCTGGAATAGTATAAGATAGATACAACACTACGCACCTTCCTGATGTCGTGTATGAGGCAATGGAGTACGGTCCTCCGCTATCCAGGATGTCGACATACCCAGAGGAATAGCGAACCTGTAAGGATCGAGCGAGGTATATTCCAGGGAGATAGTTTGAGTCCACTTTGGTTTTGCCTAGCCTTGAATCCTCTAAGCACACTGCTGGAGAATTCAGGTCTAGGCCATCGGTTGAAGAGAGGTGGTCAGGTAATATCTCACCTACTTTACATGGATGACCTGAAACTTTTTGCCGCCAACAATCTGCAACTGATGGAGTTACTGGAGGTAACTGAAACCTTCAGTAATGCCATCAGGATGGAGTTTGGTGTGGACAAATGTGCGGTCATGCATGTAAAGCGAGGGGAGGTTGTGGAATCCGTGGGCACTCAACTCACGGATTCGATAGACCTGAGATCCCTCTCTCCAACCGAAACCTATAAGTATTTGGGTAGGTCGGAAGCTCTAGGCATCAATATCACTGACATGAAGCAATCGTTGAAGGAGCGTTTCTTTGGACGCCTGAAGAAGGTATTCAATAGCCTTCTTTCAGGCGGAAACCAGGTGCATGCCTTCAACGGTTGGGTCATGCCGGTATTGATGTACTCTTTCGGCGTACTCAAATGGACTCAAACGGAACTTGACGCCCTGGATAGGAAGGTCCGCACACTGCTTATTGCATACCGAATGCATCACCCACGATCGTCGGTGATGAGATTGTATATCCCGCGGAAGTGTGGGGGTCGAGGTTTTTTAAATGCTAAGACCCTACACAACCGCGAGGTATGCAGTCTCAGGGAATATTTCCTAGCTGCCGACGCGCGACGTGGGTATGCATCGAGATGTAGTGGCAGTGGACAAGGGACTCACCCCGCTCTCCCTGGCTAATGAGAACTGGCGCAAACCGGTAGTGCTTGACACTAACGATCGCAGGGAAGTATGGCAGAGCAAGGAACTTCACGGACGGTTTTTCCGGGCCCTTCACGGGCCCGATGTAGACCAATTGGCGTCCGTAGCCTGGCTGCGTTCCGGTGACCTTTTTGGGGAAACCGAAGGTTTTGTCTGTGCAATTATGGACGAAGTTATCATGACGAATAACTACCGGAGATTTATTGTGGCGGACGGCACGGTTGACATATGTCGGGCATGTCACCGTCCGGGAGAATCAATTCGTCACATTATCTCTGGTTGTTCTCGTCTAGCTAACGGAGAGTACTTGCATAGACACAACCTTGTAGCCAGGATTATCCATCAGCAACTTGCTCTGAAATACTCTCTTGTAGAATCGGAAGTGCCGTACTATAGGTACGAGCCCGATCCAGTTCTTGATAATGGTCTTATCACTTTGTACTGGGATCGGTCCATCATCACTGACAGGACTATTGTAGCCAATAAGCCTGATATAGTGGTGGTGGACCGAAGCGAGAGGCGTGCAATGATTGTTGACATATCCGTTCCGCATGACGAGAACCTCGTGAAAGCTGAGAAAGATAAACAAATCAAGTATATTGACTTGGCTCGCGAGGTTGTCGACATGTGGGATGTGGACTCGGCGATCATTGTACCGATAGTCGTGTCGGGCAATGGCTTAATAGCCAAGAGCCTCGACCAACACCTTAGGAGGCTCGCGTTAGGCGACTGGATCAAGGGCTTGATTCAGAAAGCGGTACTCCTGGACACGGCTCGTATTGTTAGGAGGTTCCTTTCTCTGGAGCCCTGACCGCCGGTAGCTTGGACCCTGTTCCCGATACCGGTGGGACACTATTTTTTATATTTTTAAATGTTTTTTTTATATTTTTTTATTGAAATATTTAAAAATATAATTTGTAAGATAAAATGATGAATAAACGAAATAATAATAATAATAATTTTATTAGTCCAGTGTTACAGAGTTTACTAAAGTTATGTTACATAGGGGTATTAACAGTAACTGGTAAAATTAACATTAAATTAAACTGTGGTCCCCAAACTAGGCAGTGCCTGTATCTTGGGGGCCGGAATTGCGTTTAGTTACATTTAGTCCAAGACATGCTAATTGCTAACTTTCATAATTGTAACAAGTTTTTTCAAATCAAATACCGGTAGCAATCTGCCTACCGGGGTAAAAGTACAATAACATTAACAAAATAAACATTCTAAATAATTGTTCCTAATTCTAAATTGTCTCTGTGAGTGTTAGTGTGATGGTGTGTATGTATGTGTGTAAGTGTGTGTGCGTGCGGGACCGGGAGTTCACAGTGTTGTAAAAATGTGTTATTAAGTTAATATTTCCTCAGTTTCTTTGTATGACAAGGAAAGAAGCCAGCTTTTTGTCATCCTTTTACATGAATGGGTGCTAAGAACTTTGATGTCACAGCTCTTGCTTATGTTGTTGTAGATGAGTATGTGTAAGTAAGAGGGGCATCGTCTGGCCAAAAGACTGTTTGCGGTAGGAAGAGGGACGTGAAAGACACGTTTTGAGAGTAATATTTGGTAGTCAGGTCTATTTTTAATGGATTTGTGTGCATGCAGTGTGGCACTGAGGATAAATAGTTGACGTACCCGGAGGACTGGGAATTTATTATATAGCAAGTCTGTCGGGAACCTGAAGGGTTTTTTAAGCATCACTTTGATTACGGCTCTTTGTGCTCTTTCTATTTCAATAAATGAGCTTTTCCCGGCTCCTCCCCAGATTGAGATTCCATACTGAAGTACAGATTGGCACAGGCCGAGGTAAATTGTTCGGAGAATTTTAATAGGAGTGCAGTCTCGTAATTTCTTCATGACGTAAATTAGTTTTTTGACGCGGCCAGCAAGCAATTGTATGTGGGGTTTAAAAGACAAGTTTTCATCAATAGTAATACCTAAATATTTAAGGCAGGGAACGCGGTCTATAGGAGTACAGGTACAGTTTGTGAGAGGCGGATTGTGATCGTTGCAACATGTATGGAACTTGAGTGTTAGTTGACGGGGTGGACTAGAAGCCATGGTTTTGAAAAAAATAATGAGCTTTGTTTTTTTTACGTTAAGGGTTAGCAGGTTTCTATTAAGAGTTTTAGAGATAGTAAGCAGACCACTTTCACCAAACTCGTACAATTCTTCCCAAGTTTCGCCGTGAAATAAAATTGCCGTGTCGTCTGCATACGATACTAATTCAGCATTTTGAAGGGGTGCGTTTAGTATATCGTTCATGTACAACACGAAAAGAGTCGGGCCGAGAGTGCTGCCCTGAGGAATACCAAAATTTATTGGCAGTAATCCACTACAGTAGCCTCCAACCTTTACTAATTGCTGGCGGCAAGATAAGTAGCTTTGAAACCAGTCCAGCGCGTTTCCTCGTATTCCTATACTTTCTAGTTTGGCCAAAAGTAGTTCTATTGATATAGTGTCGAAGGCTTTGGCTAAGTCAAGGAAAACTGCCATGACATGGTCACCCTTGTCGACACTGGCAGCTATGGAGTTAGTCAACAATATGGCTGCATCCTCGGTTGACTTGCCACTTCTAAACCCAAACTGTCTATCGGATAATAGATAGTTGTCTTCCAAAAAATTTACTAGTCGCGTAGTTACGACTTTTTCAAGAAGTTTTGATAGAATACACAGAAGAGAGATAGGTCTGTAATTCTCCGGTTGATCTTTAGGACCACTTTTATGAATTGGTCGTACACAGGCAACCTTCCAACAGTTTGGGAAAATACCGCTTTCCAAACTTAAGTTAAAAATATGAGTGAGCGGTTTTAATAGTGTTTTTTTGAGAAGAATAATTAATCTGACACTAATTTCATCCAAACCGGCAGCGCTATCAATTTTAAGTTGATCGATAAGTTTCTCTATTTCATCTTCGTCCGTTGGACGGAAGAAGAAAGAGTTTGAGGGAGTTTCACGTGGTTTGTATTTGCTCGCTAGGGATGCTTGAGTTTCGGATAATCGAGTCAGTATGAGGTCAGATAAATTTTTACCGAGGGATGTAAAATAAGCATTACACCTATTGAGTGAGTCAGCAGGGTTCTGGGTGTTAGATAACAACTGGGAGGAGTCATTATTTGCAGTATTTGGGTTATAAATAGATTTGATGGTATCCCATAGTTTTTTAGCGTTGCCTTCCCTGTCCTTTCCCAAGACGGCCACCTTGTCATCTATTATTGTAAGAAGATTGTCCGCTTCAGCGACTTCTGAATCTAATACAAAAATATTCCGAGAGTTTTTGATGTAGATGACGACACCTCCGTTCTTATTCTGTTGTGTATATGTACGAAATGCGGAGTAACCTGGTAGCGGATCTAGTATTGTCATGTCAGTTAACCAACATTCAGTTAAAACGACTACGTCGAATTCGGTATCAAGACGCTGGAAAGCTGTGTAAAAATCGTCAAAATTGTGTTTGTAAAGGTTGTCTGCTGGGATGTTAAATAATAGATAGGAATGTTCACTAAAAACTGTATTGTTAAAAATGCTACAAATATCTATGTTGGTTGATGAAGCGAGGGAGCACGCGCGACGGCACTTAAGGCGATCTAAACACGTACTGATTTGCTTAATTAATAATTTTGATCGTTTGGCGTAGACGCGCAAAGTGATGATTTGGCTAAATGCAATTAAATGTTATGATGTGCGGTTCGCCGTACATGCTCCCGGGCGAAAATGTTACAAAAACTTATGTTACTAAGATTAATAAAAATTAAACTATATTATCCCCAATGTAAAAGTTACGTCTTTGTGGTCTAGGGGACGTAGCTTGGTCAAGTGCCGTGTTTACACTAGCATTACTAGCTATCACTTTCACTTCACTAGGCTGACGGTCAGCCACTATGCTCTGCTTTCGCGGAAGTTTCACTTGATTCACTTCACTAGAACTTAAATTAATGTTTCGCGAAAATGTCACTGTTGGTTCCGACTGCAAGAGGCTCCTGGTAGACGCCTTCCTCCTGCACCACAGGAACACCGCTGCTGCTACAATGGCCGTGCCCAACAATCCGTAGGAAATGACATATAGGTGAATGTCATTTGTTGATAGTGTTTGGTGATTTCGATCGATCTCGTTTGCAGTGTTAGCCGTAGCCGTTTTCAGTTGTTTGATCTGTTTGTCGAGGTTTTCTAAGGTTTGGTTTAGCGGATCTACGGAGTCCGTGTAATTTGATAAGGAAATGTTTACTAAATGATGGAATTCTGTTATCTGTGGAGTTTCTATTTCCGGGCCAGTTTTTATGCTGTTTCCTGAATGGGAACGAGAGTACAGAGCAAAGTCTTTGCCTTTGATTATGCATTTAGGCTTCAAACTGATTATACCAGCTCCACTGATTTGCCTGTAGGTAACTTGATCTTGACAGATGATCCTGATCGGATAAGTATTGCAGCAAAAATATAAATACTTAGATGGGTCGTTCAGCTCAATCCACATATCGCTGCACGGAAATTTGCTGACTGCGCATTGATTAATGTTGTGATTAATCTGGCAGAACTTCTCGTCAATGGGAAGATAGTTGACTGGCTTGTCGATTGAACACAAGTATGAATTTTCATTAAGTTGGCATAGCTGAAGTTCCGTAAATGACATTGTTACGTAAGCATCCTTTTTCAAGTTTATTGCTACGTACTCTGTGATAGGAAGTACGTTGAGCATGTTAATACCGATTTGATGAGGAACAGAGAGGATCTTATAGATCTTATAACTATCTCTGCTAGACAATGGAAATGTTATTTCGAATATGACGTAATCTGACATTACTCTTGCTTTTACTCTCAGCATGCTATAGACTGATCTAAGGTCTGACTGTATGTTGTCCACTGGTAAGGTCACGTCTTTGGTCAGCTGACCAGATATGAACTGTAGCTCATTCCTTAATTGATCAGGGGTTAATAAATGAGTGTTGAATTTGCCATGATAAACGTCTGTTATGGTATCTAGTAAAGTATCTTGGATTGTTTTCAGATTGTGAAGTAAATTAACTGCTGTTAGTGCTGACAAAGTGAAATCCTGACTGTCACTCAACTTGTCCATGTTTTCTTTAATTACGTTAGTGGCTCGATCGAGCTCGTTTAAATGCTTGTTAATTGACTTATGTTGCAATTGTATATGTTGTTCCGTCCGTTTTAGCACATTGTATTCAGCCTCAACGATGGATGTTTGGTTTTTAAGTAAGTTTGTGAGGTGATGCTCATTTTGTTTTATGAGTTGAATGTCCTTTTTATATTGTACTGCGAAACTCTCATCTAATACTCCAAACAGTGCGTTTGCAATGTTACCTATTCCATTGATAAGGCCGCGACGCCGTCTGGCGTGCGCGTCAAAATGCTGATTCAGTAGGAGTCGGTTGTAGTGTTGTAATTCTGAGTATTCGTGATGTAACTGGAGTAGTAGCATGCCGCAGCGACTTGTTTCGGTTAATGTACTGCATGTTTTATCTAAATAGTTTAGGAACTTTGTTGCTGTTGTCATGCCGTCCCAATACGGAGACATATTGTAATAGACAATGAGGGTCCATTTGTCTCGTATAAGTTGCATGTTGTGAATAGAGTCAAAATATAACGAGATGTTGTTAGGTAATGGCGAGATGATTTCTGATGTTTGTGATGTTGTTATCAATGACAAAAAAAATATCAAGGAGATCGCCATTGATGTAAACAATGATTTTGGTTTTGTAACTTTGATTCTAGTTTCTCCTACCCCATTTTTGTTACTATCCTGTTTGTTTTTCGTCTCTTCCTGTTTACTAGATGAGATCGGTAGAGTCGACAGTTTGACTATAGGTCGTTTTATCACACCATTTTTTGTTTTGAGAGATACTACTCGAACGAGACCGTCCTGTCCAGGGTGGAGTTCGATTACTCTGCCCATCATCCATTTCCCTGGCGGGAGATTATCGTCCTGTATAGTTACCAATTGTCCTATTTCTATATTTTCTTGAGTGTTAGTCCATTTAGAACGCACTGACTGTTGTGCTAAATATTCTGTTTTCCACCTTTTCCAGATGTCATGAGCAATTTTTGCAGATAGAGTCCACCTGGTGCGTGCATCATGTTCTGTTTCAATGATTGATGTGCCTGGCCTCCCAGTTAGGAAATGAGCTGGAGTCAGTACTTCCAAGTCATCTATGTTTTCGGATAACGCACTCAGCGGTCTAGAGTTCAAACATGACTCTAGTTTTGCTAAAACGGTTGTGTATTCCTCAAAAGTTAGCTTCTGCTCTCCAACTACTCTTTTAAGGTGATGTTTTAGACTTCTAACAGCTCTTTCCCATAATCCACCGGCACTTGGCCAAGATGGTGCATTGAAGTGCCATTGTATTTGTAAGTCGGTTAATTCTGCTAATAAGTTATTGTCAAACATGCTTTGTAGATCGTGAAATTGTTCTTGTAGAGCTCTGTTCGCCCCAACAAAGTTGGTTCCATTGTCACTGTATATGTGACAAGGAGCCCCTCTTCTGGCCGCCATTCGGTGTAGTGCAGCTAAGAAAGCAGAGCTAGTTAAGTCGGACACTAGTTCCAGATGAACTGCTCTGGTTACCATACACACGAATAATGCTATGTAGCCTTTTGTTGTCTTTATCCCCCGTCCTTTGTTGCTTTTTACCTCAACATAACCGGTGTAATCTACACCCGTGTGATAGAAAGGGGGAGCGGGTTTGCTTCGGGATTCTGGTAGATCTCCCATCAACTGATGCTGCAGTCTTGGTGAATGTTTTCTGCAAATGACGCAATTTCTAACTTCTTTCTTGACCGCTCTGTTACCTCCGATTATCCAGTACTTATGTCTGATATTTGCTAGAGTTAAGCGTGGCCCACCATGGTAAGTTAATAGATGAGCTTGATTGATAACAAGTGTTGTTAAGCGACTATGGGTTGGCAGTATTGCTGGATGTTTCATCTCTATCCCGATGTCCGCTTTTCTAAGGCGACCGCCTACCCGAAGGATACCCTCTCGATCGATAAACGGATCTAATTTCAATAGATTACTCTTGTTACTTAATTTACCGTGCTTTTTCAAGTGTTCTATATCTTCTAAAAATACTGTTCTTTGTACATGTTTAACAATCAATAACTTGGCGTTTCGCATTTCAAGTAACGTGAGATACGATGGTAACGAACTGTGTTTAATTGACGTAGCGTTATTATGTAATTGCATAGATTTTGTTGCGCGTAATAACCATGCTAGTACTTTGACAATTTTTGTAAAACAGCTGTATTTATCCAATAGTTTCATAATGATGCTCTCTGTATCTGTATTTTGATGCTGAGTTATCAACGCATTATTTTTTTGACTTTGAGTATATTTCGTTTTAAGTTCTTGGTCTGTTGTAAAGACGGTTTGTTTTGATAATTCAGCCTCGAATGTTTTCAAGGTGCCAGGTCCTTCCCACCACAGACTATAATGTTTTAGCTGAGATGGCAAGAGTCCTCTGCTTGCTGCGTCCGCTGGATTCTCTTCTGACTTAATGTATCGCGAGCAGTCTGGTTTTATTACTTCAGTAATGCTTCTCGTTCTGTTTGCTACAAACGGTTTCCAACGTCCGGGATCGCCTTGTAACCAGCCCAAGACGACCATCGAGTCTGTCCATCCAAATATCCGCATGTTTTGGTCTCCTAAACAGCTGATAACTTTGTTCATCAATCTTCCTAGTAAATGTGCTCCTGACAACTCCAATTTCGGTATAGATACATTTTTCGAAACCGGAACTAGTCGAGATTTCGCCACGACTAGTACTACGGAAGATTTGTTATGTTTTTTGATACGCGCATAAATAACTGCCGCATACGCTTTTGTTGACGCGTCGCAGTAGCCGTGCAGTTCGATGATGTCATGAGGGTGATACCCGATCCATCGAGGTATTTTATATTCATTGATGTTTAATATGTCTGTTTGTAACATATTCCATTCGTTTTTAATGTTTTCTGGGACTTCTTCATCCCAGTCCAGGTTGTTTATCCATAGTTTCTGGAATAGAATTTTCAATTTTGTTGTCACCGGTGATATCCACCCTAAGGGGTCAAATAGTTTGGATATTTCACCCAAAAGCTTTCGCTTCGTTAACGTTGTGTTATGTTTTGCTAAATCTTGTTTGAAAGTAAATTGATCATCTATGGCATTCCATCGTAATCCTAATGTTTTTGATGTGTTTTCTGTCTTAAAATTAAATATAATTTCTGCTTCGCTCTGATTATTATCCATGTTCGCCAAGAATTCCGGACTATTTGCTGACCATTTTCGTAATTGAAAACCTCCTGACTTCAGTAATTTGTTGAGATCTGTTATAAGTCGTTTACCATCCTGTATTGAATGACCCCCATGGATCAAGTCATCCACGTAAAATGATTCTGTTAAGACCTTGGAAGCTTCCGGATATTTCTGCTCCTCATCCTTTGCTAATTGTCGCAAGGTCATCATTGCTAAAAAAGGTGCTGACTTTGTCCCATATGTTACTGTTGCTAGTTGATATGTTTTAATTGTTTTGTGTGGCGAATCTCTCCACACTATCTGCTGATATCGACGATCTGCTTCATTCACCATTATTTGTCGGTACATTTTTTCGATATCGGCGGTAAATGCGTACCGGTATTGACGCCATTTGATGATTAGTTTTTGAAGGTCCTGTTGCAGTTTTGGTCCCTTCAACATTAGGTCATTGACACTGTACCCGCTTGACGTCCTGGCAGACGCGTTGAATACGACACGCAGTTTTGTTGTCGTTGACTCAGCTCGTAGTACTGCGTGGTGTGGCAGGTAACACGATATTGTTTGATTGTTGTTGTTACTAGGCAGCATGTGACCTAAAGTTTGGTATTCTTGTATGAACGATTTGTATTGCTCTGCTAAGTTTGGTTGTTTTTGAAATTTCCGCTCCAGATTTTGAAACTGAGCTACGGCCATTTCTTTGGAAGACCCTAACTTTCCCTCGGAGTCTGGTTTCAAAGGTAGTCTGACTTCGTAGCGCCCATCTGCAAGTCGTTTCGTTGTTGCCAAATAATAGTCAATACATTCTTGATCCTCTGACGACACTTGCGATTCCTCACTGATGTCTTCCATCTCCCAAAATCTTTGAATGTCTTGGGTATTGCTTAGTACGACATTGCATCGGTATGACGTCGTTTCTTCACCACCTCCGTATATAATCCATCCCAGTTGAGTTTGTTGTATTACCGGTTGGGATGCGTTGTCTCCTCTGATCAATCCCGATAGTAATATGATGCCATGGACGTTGGCATTAAGTAATAAATCCACCGGCCTACTTGAGTTAAATTCGGGATCTGCTAGCTTTATGTTTTCTATATGACACCAACTAGGTCGATCAAATGTTTTGATAGGTAAGTTTCCTAGTAAGTTATCCATAATTAGCACGTCTGTACTAAATGAAAAGTTGTTATGGGTTGATGAGCAGTGGATAGTTAGTTTACCTTTACATTTGTTATGCTGTTCTCCTATACCCATTACGATTCCTTTGCATCGCGATTTTTGTAATCCTAACCTTTTCACTGCCTCCTCTTTGATAAGGGACACTTGTGAACCCGGATCTATCAAGGCCCTTAAGACTTGATGAGACCCATCAATGGCTTCAACCTTGATTAATGTGGTGGCTAACATTACCTCATTAATCTGGTTTTTACCAATGGCATGTGATGAAACAGACACTCTTGGGTTTTCATTATTTTGCTGACAGTTGGCAACAGCCGCACTGTTCGTAGATTGCGATTTCGATTTTGTGCACGCATCATGCATAATTGAATTGTGCATTTCATTGCAATTACGGCACCGTTTGGTAGAAATGCATTGTTGACCATTATGATCGAATAAGCAATTAATGCATATTTTCAATTTCGAAACTGTTTTTAGCTTGTTTTCGCTGTTCAATTCTAGAAATTTTTTACATTTATATAGGCCGTGTTGATGACCGCAAAGTGGACACTTATACGGAGTCGACACGTGTAATGCTTTGGAAAATGATTTATTGCTGTTGCTATGCTGATTGTTATGGACACCATGATGATTTTTTCCACCCGAAGTTCTTGTATCAGAATTTGCCTTTTGTGGAAAACTTTCATGTTTCCTACGTGAAGATTCCAAACTTGTAAACTTGCTCTCTAAGAAGTCGAGGAACTCTCGTAGTACTGGTAGCTCTCGTGCGTTTTTCAAGGAATCTATGTAGTCTCCATATGTTTCGTGATCCAATTTTTGTGACAATAAATTCACAAGGAGCGGATCCCATGTGTTAATATCGACACCTAGATTTTTTATGCTGTGTATGCTTTCTAGGGTGACGTCGTGCAATTTTTTGATTTGACTCAAAGATTGCTGTTGCATGTTAGGTAAACCGAGTAAAGTGTTGACAATAGAGTTAAAAATAAGCTTTTTGTTGTTGTAGCGATGGTTTAAAAGCTCCCAGCAAGTGTTGTAGTTTTCACTGCTTATTGGAAGGTGCTGTATAATTTTTTCTGCTTCACCTCGCAACTTCCCTTTCAAAAATTGCATCTTTTGTGCGCTTGATAATGATCGATTGTTGTGTATGGTCTCACTAAACAAATCTTTAAATGAGTACCATTGGTGATATTTGCCTGTAAAAACAGGAATATCCATTTGAGGAGTGCTATGTTCTCTGTGAGACACGGACCAGAGTTTCTTGTTGAGTGACCGTTTGAGATTGATGAATGTTTTCTCGTTGTCATTGTATACGATGTCATACTCTACATCTGCGCCACACATTTCACCATCAATTTCCCAGTACAACTCATCCACCTGTTTCCATTTTGATTGCAATGTTTTAAGGGCATCTTCTAACTCCCACTTTTCGTTGAGGTCTTCTAGGTCGATGTTGCTCACGACTCTCTTAAAGGCTTTGATATTCGCCGACAGTCTGCGAACCATGTCATCGAGTTTGCTAGTCGAACCCTTTGACATCATTACCTGGCTGGTACTCGGACCTCCTTCCGCTTGTAATTGTTGACGATCTTCTCGGTCGAGTTGAGATCGTTTGTTTGGTGATGGAATTCTCGCTGCTAATCCCAAACTCTGCTCGGCGATTAACGCTTTAATGCTAGTGTATAGCTGACTTGTTTGCTCGTGCTCTGAATTTTGGAAATATGGATGATCTTTGACCCCACTCGCACAGATACGCATATGATTGTTCTGGTAATCTGACCAGTAACTCTCAAGTAAATCCGAACGACGTCTGAAATAGTCATCAGTCTTCCTTTCGGCTCCATCCTTTTTCATGTTGATTTTCATTTTTTTCATTGCTTCCCTAATCTCCAGTTGCGATTCGTAAAGACCTTCCATCTTGCTGGTGGAAAGTAACTTATGCTTTGTTAATTATAAAAGGAAAGATCTTACTTGAGTTCTCCGTTGCTTACGGCTGTTTGTTAGATGTTGGCGGAAACAGTTCTGCTGTTGATCCTGTTCCCTTTCTGTTGGCGACGTCCTGCTGCTGACGTCTTGCTAATGTTTGTTGTTCCGATGCGAACTGCTGTTCCACAATGTTGCTAGTTCACCGAACGAGTGTCCTCACTAATTTTTGGTCTGCTTTAACACTAGTCAACTCCTACCGCACGGAGGACTATCAAAAACACGCGAGGTCCCGCCCGATCGCTCGAAGGACCATGTAAAGGTTGTCTGCTGGGATGTTAAATAATAGATAGGAATGTTCACTAAAAACTGTATTGTTAAAAATGCTACAAATATCTATGTTGGTTGATGAAGCGAGGGAGCACGCGCGACGGCACTTAAGGCGATCTAAACACGTACTGATTTGCTTAATTAATAATTTTGATCGTTTGGCGTAGACGCGCAAAGTGATGATTTGGCTAAATGCAATTAAATGTTATGATGTGCGGTTCGCCGTACAGTGTTGATAACTCCTTATGTTTAGTGAAAGAATTTTTAAATCACTAGTGGTAGATAGTAATTTCCTACAATCTTCTAATTGATTACATGTGTAACACTGTATAGTAACGTTTTTGTCGATATCCTGGATGATGTCAAGTAAAGCCATTTATGTAGTTATAAAAAAAAATATTAATTGAAGTCACTATTAATGTTGTTATCGTTACTATAAGTGTTACATGAGCACCAGAATGTAGGAAATTATAAAAGCTTATATGTATGTGTAAGTGAGAATTGTATGTAGTTTTCTTGAAGTAGACAGGAGTGGGAGATTGTGTGTTTGATATAATGGTGTTTGTGTGAATGTTATTGCGTTGCGGTGATGTTTTATAGGTACACAGTATGTTTATAAATTGCACGGAACATATAAAAAAATATCTATTAATAAAAGGAATATAAGGTAATAATATAGAATTTAGAAATCTAAAAATAATTTGAGATCTAAAAGATAAATGAGATATAAGGGGACCATAAAGTCTAAGAGTACACGATATAATAATTATAAAAAATTTACACTGATTGTCGTTAAGCAGGGTTGTCGTTTCCACATTGCAGGTCGGTTGACGTGAGCGCATTCCATCACTCTGGGGTCGCACCCAGGTAACGTTCCAGGTCTTCGTTGTGTCGTATGAGGATGGATGGGTTGCCTTCCTGCTTTCGAATGAGAATTCCACCATTTTTAATCCAACAGAACTTGTACCCATGTTCCTTCGAAGCAAGTTTGGTCGCTCGAAATAACTGCCTATTTCTTTGAGTAAGGCGCTCATTTATATAGATATTCCTCGCTGCACCAGCTATCTCAATGTCGGACGAAGAGAGAGTTCTTCTGACTTTAGCAGCCTTCAAGAATTCGTCGCGCTTATAGCGGCGTACAAAACGAACAGTAAGTGTTCGCGGTGGTGTTTCAGCTGAATCCTTGGGATGTTGTCGACGTGGTCCAGCTCTAGTTACAAAATCTAAATCTTGTTCCACAATTGACACTCCTATTTTGTGAGCCAATACGCGCACTATATGAAGCGGGTTTTCATTTTTGAGCTCGTTGATGCCTGATATTTCGAGTTCGTTCGAAAAGAAGAGTCGTTCGAAGATACGAAAAGATAAAAATTTAAGACCCATTCTATACTAGCAGTAGATACTAGACCAACCAGTAAGGCAAAGATTTTAGCGCGAGTGTTAGAACTCATGAAATAATTATATAATCTGCAGAATCATCTCACGGCTCTTCTTTATTAGCTCGAGAATCGGATCAGAAACCCTTTTGTTCTTATTTGTACGGTGAGTCTTGAAAAATTTAGACCCGACCGTATGGACAGTTTCCACGAACCCATCAATATATTAGTCCACGGAGCTCCCTAGGAACTCGAAACGATTGTGGAGTTCTAGCTGAAAGCTCTCGGAGTTTAGGATCTGGACCTGTGCTGCACGGAGTGTAGTCCTCACCAGACGAAGCCTGTTACGCTTGAATTGAATAGCTTCTGAAGGCCATGAGGACCGGTTTTCCACCAGTCTTCAGGAGTTCGGCCGTAATTCCGTCCTCACCCGACGCCTTGTTGTTTTTCAGCTGCTTCAGAGCCGTCCTAATCTCATACTAGGACTCTTCAAAAATAGAAGCGATTTTCATAACATAAATACGCGTAGTAAACACGAAATTATATTGCCCAAGTGGAGGTCGGCTAAGACCAGCAAGTCATTTTTAGTAAACAGCATACGCTTTTATAACAAGCTGCCAAAGGTGGTGACTGAACTTAGCGAGGGAAAGTTCAAAACCCATATTAAGCGTGTCCTAACTAAAAAAGCGTATTACAAGGTTAAAGACTATATCGAAGACACGCTTGTTTGGCAATGACTGCTTCTGCACATGTGGCCCCCTGGTAACTCATAGTATTGTGTAAATGTATCTATTAACTGCTCTATATTTGTTGTAATATATACTTTTTTTTCTTCGTCTAACGCATTGTATTTGCAATATTTTTTATATTATTAGAATCCATCCATCATAAATTCGTTAGTAATTTATTTTGTTAACATGTCATTTATTGATAATTGTAATTATTTATTTTTCTTGCTTTTTTTTTATATAGCATCTTTTTTTATAATGTGAATGTGAGAACACTGTAGACTCCGCGAATTCTTAGGTTACTACCTATTATTGCGAGTAATGACTAAATTTTTATTATGATTATTTTTATTGTACTTTTTAGTACAATATTTACCGGTCTACACTGTCCTTACATAATATCTACTTATACTGTAATATGGAAGTATAGTAAGAACCACATTTTTTTTAAAAGAGTAACCATGGAGTTTCATGCCGGTTCTTCTCCATAGGAAACAACCAATTTGGAACCTTGCACTAGCTTCTGACGTTTTGCAAGTGGCCATGCAGGCCTATGTGAAAATCAAAAACTTTGACTTTGATACTAGGCTGACGTCCGGGATATCTTCGGTATAGTATCGAGTCGATCTGGCTCTTGGGTTATTTGCTAGATTTGCAGTGAGTTTAATGATAGGCGTGTATAACTGTCCATAAAATGCCTCGATCTCCCTGACTCTCTCTCCCAGACGCTCCGATTTGACGGATACGACTCTGCCATCGTCGGTCTTCAGTTTTGTTAGCTGGCTCTGCCCAATAGATAGATCCCGTGCAAATACTTTGGAGCTCTTATTCCGCTCAATCACGTCCATAATCCCCATAATCCTCTCGGTATTAAAGCGGTGCATTTCAGAGACTTCGAGATCCGTCTATTGAGCTGCCTATATATCGAATTAAAGGGCTTGTTAACATTATATCACTTGAAAAAATACTATTAAATAAAGATTTTCAAACAAGCTAAGTCTACCGCAGTAATTTTCCTAACTTCATGAACTGACGTTATAATAACTTATAATGTTGGTATTAAAGAGAATGACGAATTCGAAAAAATCAATCGATCGAAGATCATTTTGAATGTTAAAATGGATTGATATTTTTGATCATATATATCTACTAAGTATGACAGAAAATCTTAACAAAATATCGCTATTTCGAGTACCCAGTGCCTTGAAACAACTACAATGTTGGGTTCAATGCAATAATAGAAAAATGTCATTAGCAAATAATATTAAATAGTTATGATTAGTAATATTAGTTATAGACTATATTGTACAAAAATAATAAAATAGGCCCTACAATACTTCCTTGCGGAATACCACACTTGTCAGATTTGATTTCAGAATAATTGGCTGTCATATCGTTATTTCTATTCATCCTCGTAATAGTAACGCGTTGTTGCCTATTGTATACATGAAAAGAAATCTTAAAAGACCTTAGATAAATTTAAGAAAACATTGTGTTTTATTAGTTGTGGTTAATATTCGTTAATACTATTTTAATAAGACTGTTCATAGCTAACGTAGGTATTGGGTATAATATTCGTGTTTTGGGAGTCAAACTGTCAATTAAATTAATCCCTTATACATACACTTCTCGAATGTTTTCGACATGACTTTTCACCGGTTTTTTAAAAGGGTTTAACAAAACGGAAATTCTTGGAGAGCTTTCTAGTTTTAAAAAGGCAAGTGTTTAACATAATTTTCAAATCCACCAGTAGTTTATTAAATATTTCTACAACTTGTAATGAGCGCTATGCATAACAATTTTGAAATAAGGTACAACTTTATTTCTAAA
This sequence comes from Mythimna impura, assembly GCA_905147345.3. Lineage (NCBI taxonomy): Eukaryota > Metazoa > Arthropoda > Insecta > Lepidoptera > Noctuidae > Mythimna > Mythimna impura. The sequence goes on from CAJHVM030000012.1 coordinate 247,967, forward strand.
CTCATTTCAACTACGAGAGTTTGCCATGGTTATTCTCTGTTAGAACCTTTAAACGCTAAAATGAGATCGACAGCTTTCTCTTTGTACGTATTGTTCTTTACCATTGTTTACCTTATCGGAGATTATAAATTCCAAAAACTTAACAAACGTACCAACTATTATGTTTCTAGGTATTCGGCAACAACATGATCATTAGACAACAATGGCCAAAAAACCCCAAATTATTATTATTATTATTAATTAAGAGCGAGTTTTTCTACCTGCGGCCCGCGTTATCTGTCTAAGTCATTGTTCTGTAGCGAAAAGGGGATGTAATTATTCAGGTTATATAGCGCCATCTCTTTCTGTCAATTTGGTCTCTCGGACCGTATAAATACGCGAAAATTCTTGTCACTTTATACAGTCTTCTGTTGACCTTTAAAGTGTTCACGTTGCTTTGAAAATGACCAATGTAAACGTAGCTTTTACGCGAGTAAACTTGGCGATGGAATTAATCGAGAGTTTGATGGGTCGTGTGGGAGGTGATTATTTCACAGACAAGGAGTACGAGACAGTTTTCACATATGTTTTTACACGGAACATATCAAAAGCTGCCCTCAAAAAAATTCGACTCCGATATGTTCCTGAATACATACGGGAACTCATGAACGAAAAAATTTATTGGAAGACCAGATATCGGCAATACAAGGACCTCTTATCTCAGGAGCAATGGAAATCATGCGAACAACAACTAAAATACGAAGTCAAGAAGCACAAAAAAATCTTGGTGAATTTAGACAAGATGAGACGGATGTTCTTTGTTTCGGATGATGAAAATTATTTCTCACAAAATATTGATCCGGAACGTGTTCAAGGCATTGTGAATTTTCTGAAAGCATATCAAAGTAATGATGAACTTTTTTATGTACTGGTAAGACGATACCACGGTCAGAAAAATGAATTAGACTCAATTTTTTATCTCATATACGCAACATGGTCGTTGTATGGAGAGTTCCGAATACGGCCTCGTCGTAGTAGTGCAAGTGGCGGATTATTTATTTGAATAATGACTTTTGTGTGTGTAAGTGTTTTGTGGGGGACTTGGGCCGTAGGCTCGGGGAGGCAACGGGTGACTCCCGGTCCAGGTCGTTCTTGGTTCAAAGGATGGCCATCGCTATTTAGCGAGGTAATGCGGCGAGTGTTATGGGCACCTTTGCACCGGGAATGATCAGAGGCGGGTTATTTATTGACGATTGACATTTAATTTAAGACATTAATGTATTTTTTTTATTATAATCTATTGTAATTTTAATGACGTTTGTGTAATATTGTAACATTATATTTTTATTGAATTTATATTGATGATTTGTTTATTTTTGTATTTTTAATGTAATTATTGTGTTTTATTAATTAATTCAATATTTGAAGCAATTTTATTTATTTATTATTATTCATTAGTCTTATTATACTATTGTAAATTAATAAATAAATAATTGTATGATAATCTTTATTCTTTTATTTATGTGACACTTTTCCTGTAACATTTCTAATATACATATAGAAAGAAATGATTTTCATCATCATCTTCCTGCCCTTGTCCCGTGTTATTTGGGGTCGGCGCAACATGTTTTTTTCTTCCATTCTGCCCTGTCACTCGTCATACTATCACTAACTTCCTTTTCTTTCATATCACTCTTCACACAATCCATCCATCTATATTTTATATTTTATAAATGATTAGAAAATTCGAATTTCTAATAATAAAATAAAACCTAACAGGAATAAACAAAGAAACTAGAAACACAAACCAACGAAATCGAAATGAAATGTCGTTATTTATAGTTATAATAAAATATTATAATAAAGGGGAAGAGTTTGTATCTTTGTTTAGGATCGCAAATCTCTGGAACTAACAGTCAGATTGAAACAAGTAGCTTTTAGTAGATAGTAAAATCAACTCAGATAAGTCAAAAGTGACTGGGATATTAGAAAACTTTTTCACCAACATCCCAAATGGGCATGCCTTAATCATTGCGGTAAGTCCCCTTTTGAGGAGTGGTTGGGCAGGTGCCACGACATTCTTATTTTTCGCATGACACCGGTTCTCACCGGACAAGGTTAGTTTGGGAGTTTTCTGCACTGAATTCAGGCGGAAGAAACGCCCGGGTGTCCTTATTGTGCAGAGCGCCCGAAGGACATGGTGGAAGTATGCCCCTGCTTGGGTTTAGCACCGCCGTTTCCTGGTGGAGGCGATTGGCATCGGTGACCCTCTCGTGCCGGGCCCTGCTTCGGGCTATGGTCCAAAGCGATGGAGAATGGGATGCGGTCGCCGACTGCGATGTAGTTATGCTAGCGAAGGAGGGGACCATATATGTGAGGGAACGTACATCATCACGCTCGTCACCACGACAAGGGCGTCTTGAGTCGCAGGACAACTATACGACCACCGTAAGCCTCGCAGTGTTCCTCACGCACCTCAAAGAGATGTCAGCAAAAATGCAAAAATTTTTACAGAATAAATGAATCCTTCACTTGCATTTGTACTACGAGATAAAAAATATTGTAAAATTAATTTTTAACTAATTTATCATTCTCAATTGTCACTTTTTGCGAAACACTGCAGCTGTCAATTGTAAACTCCTTTATAAAAACGGTGATAAGTCATATCGAAAACATTCGAGTAGTGTATGTATAAAATATCGATTTAATTGGCTGTTTTGCGTCCATAACAATACATTCAATATGCTACTATGCCTGTGCATATTATTAAAATAATAATAACGAATTTTAACCACAACTATTATACCACAACATTGTTCTTTGATTTATCTAATGCCTTTGAGCTAGTCTCTCATGACCTACTATAACTACAGAAATTAAACTCAATTGGACGATCCTTAAAACAACAAATGGCGTAAAAGCCAAAAAGCTACTTTTCAGGAGAGCCAAAAAACTAAAATGAGTAACTTTGTTTCCTCAATATCTCTCAAAGTAGTAAAGCTATAATAACCAATTAAAGTTGTATTTTCTTAGAATTTTCATGTGTATAATTATAAAAACCTAATATTGTAGGGCCTATGCTAGTTTCCGAGATAGCATGTCTTTTACTACAAAAAATTTTGCTCTAACTGGCCTTTACGCCGTGAATTTTATACTTTGCAAGTTAAACAGGTTATGCGCACTTGGAGTAAAAGACTTAGGGAACATCTATGTTTGGGTTTTTGAAGAAATAAAAGACAAATATAATTACCGAATGTATTAATTATTGCAATAAATACAACACAAAATTTTGAAAAAGTACCAGTAAATCTAACATTTCGGATCAATGTAGTTATCTAAATTATGCCATGAACGCTATTTTTAGCGAAGAATGAATTGAGAAATTAAATTCAACATGAACATCAACATCAATTAAACAAACATCAACGAAATTGAAAAAAATCAACGAAAGTATTAAATATTGTAATAAAATAATACAAATTTTGAAAAAAATTAAAAGAAATAAGAAAATTTGAAATTTCGTATCAATTTACTTTCTAAATCGGTACTATAAATGCTATTTTTTAACGACGAAATAAAAAAAAATTGAACATCAACTATTAAAATTTGGATCGAACTTAATCAAACACTTTCACCTCGTACTGATGTTTACAAACAAATCAGTCTTAAATTTACCAATTACAGTTTTAATAACTAAATTGCGATTATTATTATTTTATATAAACTAACTAAAATACCACTATTATTAGAATCAGTCTAAATAATCAGTCCTTGCGGTAGAATTTTAATTAGTCTTAGAATGCAGTTGTACAAGAAAATTAAGTATTAATTACTTACTGCATAAAATATTTAAATAAATAAGTATTTTCTACCAAACTATCTGCTTAAAAGTAGTTAAAAATATAATAGGTAACAGAATTGTGGTACCTAATAGGTAACAAGTTTAATAATTAGTCGACATCATTATTTTCATCATTATCATCTTCTTCATCAGTTTCAATCAGAGTATCTTTCTTATCACCGATGTAAGGTAAGTCTAAGTAGTCTTTATGGAACCTCTTCGGTATTGTCCCATTGTATGGTGACATAAGGTGTGTTTAAAACCTTTTGAAGATCGAAACTACTACACATGGTTTTACCATCATTTAGAGCTTGGTGTGCTTTATATCTTCTTTTCATAGCGACTTTCTCTTCCAAATGTTTTTTGTAGATCTCTTTGTCTCTTTCAGTCATTTCATCACACAAATTTTCTGCTTTGAGACACAAAACACACTTATCTTTTTTGGGAGTGTGAAACCCTAAATCATATTCTGTGTTAAATATATGTCTAAAAGTGACTTCGCTCACGATTTCTAGCCCTTGTTTTTTGCAGTGTTCAAGGTACAGTCTGTACAAATTTGATAAATTTCGCAACTCTTGTGGAAGATACATCCGTTTACTGTTCTTTCTATTGTAATGTGAGGGACAAGCAGGAAGATTTTCTATGTATTTTCGTACAATTATTTTCACAGGTTCTGAATATTTATTGGGAGCATGTCTTTTTCTTGATTCTTTCAGTGACATGCCTTCTTCTGCCTTAGCTATAGTGTATAACAACACTTTTTGCGTTATATCCAAAGTACAAAGTAGAAATTTTTGGCATATTTTTTTGTGATCTTCACCGTCATTAATGTAATAATCAATTGTCAATGATCTTTTGTTAGATTCAACTCTTTTTCTCCGTATGTTTTCCGTATGAGCACAGCGAACCAACCAATCATGTTGTCTTTGACGGTCAAGACTCCAATAAAAGTTAAAAATCGATTGTCTGCGTTCTTCACTTATATTATAACAACCTCTTTTACAAATGCCTTCTACACACGGATTCCTTTTCATAGATTTTGCTGGAACTGTGTCGCCCTTTTTCCTGACATATTCTTTACCTTCTTCTTTAAGTTTTCTATTTAATTTGTAGGTATTTATACGTTTCTCTTTTTTTACTATAGCTATCTCAGCGCTGGACTTAGTCTTTGTTCTTTTTTTCTTCTTCCCTTTTTTCTTAATTTGTTCATCGTCACTGTTAGAAGTACTACTGCCAGTCCAAATGTCAGAACTACCACCAGAAAAATCTCCTTGTTCTTCGTCGGATTTAAAATCCAGATACGATTTTTTCGATGCTTTTGTAGATTTCCGTTTTTCACGACTTGCTTGAATAGAAGTGACTGGCTCTGTATTGCTGCTGTTATCCTCGGGTTCGGTGTACGTATGTTGTTGGTAAGTATCTTCCGCAACCGGTTGATCAAGACCCCGGGGGATGTTGGTTGCTTCGGTCCTGCTACCATCGAGTTTAGTATAGGTATCATATTGGTGAGTATCATCCTCTACAGCTTGAGTCGGAGTTGAGGAATTGACCGGAGCCACGTTGAGTTCGACACTGGTCTGGTATTGGTGAGTATTGTTCAAGTCAGATAATAATACAGAAGGCGAGATGCTGAACTGAGTTTCTTCGGGTCCGGTGTAAGTATGTTCCGCAACAGGTTGATCAAAAGTCTGAAGATTGTTGTAAGCTTCTGTCCCATTAACATCGACTTCGGTATAGGTATGATATTGATGAGTATCAATCACTGCAGCTGGAATAGCAGATGAAAAGTTAGCCGGTGCTGCGTTGAGTTCGATGCAGGTCAGATGTTGGTGAGTATTATATGAAACAGCTTCAAGAGGAGGTGAATTTACTAGTACTGCTTCGAGTCCAATGCAAGTTGGATGTTGGTGAACACCTTGACTAAGACGCGAGGAACCGGACCGTGTAGCGGTATTAACTTTGGGTCCGATGCAGTCTGGTGGTGTTAATGCAGAATTAGTAATGTACTTAGCAGGTATGGAAGTGATTATTTCACGTTCTGTAGACATTATTTCTTTATCAGCGACCTTATACGGACTAATGGCAGGACTCTTAAAAAAATTGTGAGATCGTGATAAGCTTATCGTAGACGTATTAATACTTTCATCTGAAGAATCACTGCTTTCAACCCGCACATTACAATGTTTCTGTTGTACTTTGACTGGTGTATCAATGTCGCTATTTTCTATGACATCCATGCTGCTATCTTCTGAATAATTGATAGCTTGTGTTTTAATAGAACATTTGTCCTTATTGACTGGTACACGGATATTGCTACATTCAGGCGGTTGTACGTCCTCAGGAAATGATCTGCAACGATGAAAATAATTGTTGGTAATCATGGCCTTTAAAGTCTACTTTTCTGGATGGAGGAATATAGGTAGGTAGCGTTCGTATATAAAAGATGTCACACGTCGATCTCAAACGGTTTAATTTTTGAGACTAATTCGAAGTAATCAAAGGTAGTAAGGAATAATATTCATAGTAACCTACTATAACTAGGTACAAACAACGAACGACGACGCACTGATGCACCACGGCTAAACAAATGGGTAAAAAGGTAGTACCTTTGATACAAAGAAATATTATTATAGGTAGGCAGGTTATACTATATCTAGATTTTAGGTACAAAAACTAGGTACGTCTTTCTACTATAACAATTAATGGGTAGGTACATCACAATTTTTTAAGTACTATTTTATCTACATTGTTTTTAATAGTCCGTCGTCCAGATCTCGACTTTTAGACCGTCTTTACTTTGTTGTCAGACTATAATGTTAATATGAGCATTTCATAGGTTTCCCCAAATATTGGCATTTAACATTTGGGGACAACACCTAAACAGGATGCGTGTTGATGTAACACAAGACCAAGTTAACTTGAAACCTGAGTTCAATACGCTGTCAACTGAACGAAGTCTCAATTTCTTTACAAAAACTAATGTTTATTTTAATCATCACTTTCAAAGGGAAAGGGTCGAGATCAAGGTCAAAATTCATAACATAAGCCTTTTTGATCTCTGACCTCGTCCTTCCTTCAGACTTTCTTAAAAACACTAATGTGAGAAAAGTAAGTGTGTTGAAAGAAATTAACTAAAAACTTCGTTTAGTTGACAACGCATTGAAATTAGGTCTCAAGTTAACTTAGTCGTATGTTTCATCAACACACTTCCGTTTGGCTCAACAGACGCCGATATTTGGAGACATCCATGAGGGGCGCATATTAACATCATAGTCCGACAACAAAGTATAGGCGGTCTAAAAATCGAGGTCTAGACGAACGGACAAGCTACGGACATGTTAACACAATGTTAAGTTTTAACATGTTTCGGAATAATGACGTAATGAACCTATTGTACCTAGATATTGTGATACCATTGTTTTAAAAGCCAAAGAATAAACAATATTAAATGTAAATTTTGTAGTAAAAGCCAAACAAAGGTAACATTTAAGACAGTTTTGTGCAGTAAAATGCAATTACATTTTACTTTCAGTACGATAATTTATGATAAAATCGCTTTTTGTTTTAATTAAAAATAATGTTGTACATAACCTCGGACATTGACAGTATATAACACTAGCTGCGCCCCGTGGTTTTGCCCTCGTAAATCTTGTTTCCGCGAGGATTTCGGGGTATAAAGCAGTCTAACTGTGTTAATTCGTCTCTTTCTAATCTACATACCTACCTGCCAAGTTCCATGGAAACCAGTGCAATAGTTTTTGCGTGAAGAGATAAAAAGATACACATAGATACAAACTAATAAACTTTCACCTTTATAATAATATTAATGTGCTAAATCTTTGCTACTAAGTATCTAATCATAATAATATAAAAATAATATCTAATATAAAAATAAAAAAATAACTTAATAGGCACTTACCTTTTGTTACATCTACGACTTTTACGAGATGACAGTATTGATTCCAGCGATTGTTTTCTACGTAGTAAAGAATCTAGTTGACGGCTTTTATCATCCATTTTAATATTTCTAGAGATAACTAGTACAAAACACGTCACACATCTGCTTTGCTCAAACTCATTTTGCAGACTAAACGCGCGCGGCATGGTGAGTACCTACTTGCGTACGCGCGAATCGTCGCGGTGTGTGTGCGTCCACACTGAATGCGTGGCGGGCGCGACAAGCTGGAACGTGCGGTGGCCACACTGATGCGTAATCTTTTGTAGCGGTTTGACGTATCAGATGTCGCAAACAATTAAATCATAAAAAAATATTAATTTTACTAGTTTTTTTTATGAAAAAATACATTGAAAACCATTTTCCTACCGTCTTGGTTTTTACGATCAAGAGATAAACACGCGGTTTTAATTATTACGCTAAAAAATTGACGTATAAGCCAATTATAATAAAATATTGTCTTTTACGACATTATTAACGTTTTATATTTGTAAAACTTAATTCTATTAAATTGTAGTAAAAGCCTATTTTTAAAAGTCTTGCATTTTAAAACAAGTTGTCTTTGATATTATTTACTTCGATATAATCGTAAAATGTAATATTAACCACATCACTAAGAAATTAAGTCTTTTACGCCCCAAATTTGCAGTTTTCGATTTTAATATTGGTTATAACGACACAAATCATAAAATTATTGGAATTTTTTCTTAAAAAATATTGGATGTAAGAGCCATTTTTTTGCGAATTTGAACATTTCAAATATACAGATCGATAGAGCTTCAAAAACTGAACAAAATGGCATTTATAAGTCATTTTGGCCAAAATGGCTTTTACGCCATTTGTTGTTTTAAGGATCGTGGAATTAAAGGCTAATTACACTTCAATAATATCTTAATAACAGACAATAATGCGTTACCATAACAAGAATGGACAGAAATAACGATACGATACCGCACTATTTTGAAATCAAATCTTACAAATATGGCGTCCCACAAGAAACTGTCCTAGGCCCTATTTCATTCCTATGGTATATTATATTCTATAACTAATATTACCAATCGTAAATGTGTGCTATTTGCCAATGAAATTTCTTTTAATATGATATCTGAAAAACAATACAATTAGTGATCATGACATTGAAATTATTAACGTGACCGAAAAATCTAATGAATGACTAAATAAAAACAACTTATCTATAAATCGAAAAAACTCCGATCATATATAGTTTTATAAATTAAACGAAAACTACAATATTAAAATGAATACACATATAATTCAGGAAGGTGGTGTAGGAAGTGAGAGGTAGGAAGGAATTCACACAAACTAAATTTTTAGGCAAAAAAGCAAGACACCAACTGAAAAGCACATGTTGATGCGCATCTACAAATCGGAAACATAACAAACATTAATAACGACATATCATTTATATATTGAATTAGTTCGTCACAATGGCTTAATTTTGTAGGGTAATAAGTAGCACCGATCAAAATAGAGCATTTGACGCCCAAAATAAATATATTAGAGAAATATGTGAGTTTCACCCCAACGAACTTGCGGGTCGGTTTAAAAAGCTTGATTTTTACCGTTGCCGTTCCTTTATATATTAGATATTTGAAAGTTTGCTACAACAAGGAAGTGCATGGAGTTTTTATTAAAGCAAGTGATGTACAGTCAGTGGTCAAAAGTGCAGTTCCTCCTTACCAATGCTAAAAGTCTATAATTTCTTTGTAAAAGAGGGTCAATGGTTCATGACTGATTTAATTGGTAGCATCTTAGAATCTAAAGTATAGAATGAACTGGTTGTGGACGATTGAACTTCGACAACAAAGAAATTTTACACACTTTAGCATTGGTAGAGTGCAACTGCACTTTTGGTCTATGACTGTACATTCTCAAAACCGTCGCCTTTGTGACCCTTAAAGGCTTGTGTTATATATATAACCAAAGCTGCATGTTTATGTGTGTCCAGGTATACAATAAAATACCGCATGAATTTAAAATAATAGGTCTTTACCTATGAAATTGGAGATTTTTCAAACGGGTTGCTTTGAAGTGTTATATCATTGGATTGACTTGGAATCATAAGTTCAAATAAATTTTATATTAAAGGTATGTTATTCTTCTTTTGAAATTAGGTATTTATTGGTTTCTTTGTGTTTATATTTTCTGTAATATAGCAGTACTTATGACCATTTTTGTATGAAATCTAAGAAAACTCGCATTATTTTGTAATGAGTTCTACCGTGGAAACAATGGGACTCAAGTGATATGCAATATTGATGATGTATACGGACTTAAAACTGCTAATGAATGAATGGCTATTTTGGTTTCAATCACTTTCATGTGAGAAATTTTATCTCAGGAATAACTTTATTTCTTAGGGCGGCTACAAGACAAAATTTCCAAAACGAAATCTATTAAACCAAGAACACAGAGTTTTTTTGTTAGAAGAAAGTCGTAGGTATGCGACATTGATATTGTTTGCCCTTTGCAATGCATAGTATCTACGTTGAAACTCTTAATATGAAAAAACGTTTTTTTATTAGCTTTCATGGTTATAAGTACTGCGATATTACAGAAAATACAAAACACAAAGAAACCAATAAATACCTAATTTCAAAAGAAGAATAATATACCTTTAATATAAAATTTATTTGAACTTATGATTCCAAGTAAATCCAATGATATAACACTTCAAAGCAACCCATTTCAAAAATCTCCAATTTCACAGCTAAAGACCTATTATTAAAGACAAGATTATTCCAAATAAAATTATAACAGAATTGATGCCCTGAAATCGCCCGACGGGGTCTTGGTAGACCAAGAAGGAGATAGCAGAACGACTTAGCGGTCATCCTTGGGAATTGGCAAGAAGTGGCTTAGAGCCGAGAACAATGGAAGGAATGGAGGGAAGCCGGAGTGGGGTAGTACAGGCTAGATATAATAATAAGTACAAGATTGTTCCGAACTAAATTATACCAATGGGTGATTGTCAATAGTTTTTACAGTGTCAGCGAGTTCCCAGAGCATAAAATCATATTACGAAAGTGAAAGACGTCCACTGTTGGACATAGGCCTCAACCAATTGTCACCATAATGACCGGTCTTGTGCGTCTCGCATCTATCGGATTCCCGCGACCGTCACCATGTCATACCTTTTGGGAGGCCTTCCAACGCTGCGTCTTTTGGTACGTGGTCGTCGTTCCAGAACCTTTCGTTCCCATCGACCATCTGTTCTGCAAGCGATGTGCTCTGCCCACTGTCATTTAAGTTTGGGAATCTTCGGGCTGGTGAATGTATTGCACACTTATAATATGTATGAAGCAAAAACTGTATGTGTATATATGAATTTTATTTATTTATTTATTTATTTTATAATTTATGTACACACATAGATACGAGAGAAGAAACATAATTGTAAAAATTGTACAAAGGTACTGCTTATTTCTAAAAGAAATTTCTTCCAGCAGACCTGCGAAAGGAGAAATAGGAAGAAATGTAGACAATAGTGTGTAGAAGTAATAAAAGAAGAGAATGTGAAATCTTAAGTTAAAATAATAAATACTTAGATACATATATATATTATACTAAAAATAAATACATAATGTAAATACATAAATAATTATCACACTAGAGAGGAAAGATAGTGCTCTTTTACTCTAGATTTGAAGAGGGAAATCGTTTGCAAATCTCGAATGCTAGGCGGAAGAGAGTTCCACAACCTTACTGCATGGACAGAGAAAGAATAGGAGTAGTAGCTGGATTTATGAGGAGGGGATTTAAGTAGGGATCTTAGGTGTGATCTGCACGGAACGTCGCTAGGGCGAGCGTAAGAGAAACGGTCCCGCAGGTAGGAGGGATAAGATGGGTTATGTAGGATGTTGAAAAGGAGACATAAAATCCGAGTGTTTCTGCGAAGACGGATAGGGAGCCACTTGAGTTCCTTGCGAAGATGAGAGACGTGATCATACTTTCGTAGACCAAAAATAAACCGAATGCATAAGTTTTGTAGTCGCTCAAGCTTGTTTAATAGCTCCTCAGTAGCATCCAAGTAGCAGGCGTCGGCATAATCTATAATCGGCTGAATGAGTGTCTGGGCCAAAGAGATCTTCGTTTTCAAAGGCAAGAGTCCCTGGAGGCGTTTGAGCGAATGAAAAGAAAAGTTTACCTTTCGACTGACCTCATTGACCTGCGCACGCCACGAAAGATTGGAGTCGATAATAACACCCAGATCTTTTACATTTTCGGTGTAGTCGATACGGACACCATTGAGAAGTAAAGGCTGCAGAGAAGAAACTACAGCCGCATTGCGGACGAACCTACTGCCTATGATCATGGCCTGCGATTTAGTTGGGTTGATCTGCAGGCCAAATGACTTAGCCCAAACGCTGATACAAGCCAGGTCATGATTCATAGCAGCAATAGCAGAATCCGCGTCAGCTACAGGAAAATGTCGGTAAAGCTGCAAGTCATCTGCGTAAAGATGGAAACTAGAAGAGATTACTCTGGTAACAAAGTTAATGAAGATGGAAAAAAGAAGAGGAGAGAGAACGCTACCCTGAGGAACACCCTCAGTGAGACTACACCAGTCAGAGAACAACTCTTCAAGGCGAACACACTGAGAGCGACCCCGAAGATATGAATTGAACCAGGCTAAAACGGAAGAAGAGAGATTGATAGATTTAAGGATGCCGAGTAAGATGTCGAAATCCACTGAGTTAAAGGCGCTACTAAAATCAAGCAATACAAGGACAGTAAGGGACTTGTTCTCCATAGCCCAGCGGATATCGTCAGTTACTTTTAAAAGAGCAGTAACAGTACTGTGACCCGCGCGAAAACCTGATTGAGAAGGAGAAATGATCGAGTTTGACGTTAAGAAAAGAGATAGCTGTCTATGAACTAAGTGCTCTAAAACTTTAGAAAGAAAAGGGAGAATAGAAATAGGTCTAAAATGGGTTATTGATGTGGGATTGTTAATTTTAGGTAAAGGAATAATATAAGCCTGTTTCCAGACTGACGGAAAGGAGCATGAGTTAAAAGAGTGATTGAAGATATGCGTGAGAACAGGAAGTAATGAAGGAAGGATGAGAGTAATCATTCTAGAGCATAACTTATCACAGCCAACCGCAGAAGAAGTAATGGCGAGAACAGATTTCTTAACGTCAGTCTCAGTAACATCGCTAAAGTTAAGCTGGGGATACTGTGGCAAAGGCAAACTGGAAAGATCATCCAGTGTCGTAGCTTTGGTACAAGGATCAAGAGAAAAGGGAAGGTGAGAGAAATGCTTGTTGAGATCATTTAGGTTCACATCCTTACACTGGTTGGTTGGTGATTTGCCTATGCCAACAGACTTAAGGAATTTCCATATGTCGGAAGAACTACGATTATGGAGTTGTTCGTGGAAATAACGTCTCTTAGCAACTTGACACAGACGCCTGCAGCAGTTACGTAGCGAAATGAAATAAGAAAGGTTCAGCTCAGAAGGTCTACGCTTATACCTGCTCTTAGCTTTATCCCTGCGAGCCATAAGCTCTTTAATTTGAAGAGTTACCCAAGGTGCTGGATCATGTTTTACCTTGACACGTCGCAATGGGGCATGCTGGTCAAACAACTTTAGGACGGTTGTATTAAAAAAACTTACCTTTTCATTGATGTCATCACTATCAACTAGAGGGGACCAGTCGACATTGCTGGCATCGCACTGCAACGCCTCCAGGTCAATGCCCTCGAAGTTACGAAGATTTAAGAACTGGGGCTTACGCTTGGGAACACGGATGTGATAAGACAGATATATTAGATCGTGGTAAGAAAAGGAAGCCGTGAGTTGACCATGGTTAGAAACATTATTGGGAGAGGAAACAATCATAAGATCTAATAAAGAGGGAGTACAATTCGGAGAAAAGTGAGTAGCAGAAAGGGGCAAGACTTGAAGATTGTAAGAAGAAAGTAGTGAAAGGAGTCTATGGGAGCGGTAATCATTTTTAATTAGGCAAGTATTAAAATCGCCCATTAAAATAACGTGCTCATACATCGGGCAAAGATTACCGAGAGTGCAGTCAAGGGAATCGAAGTAATCGATGCGAAGGTTAGGGCTGTAGAGCACAGCAAGCAGGACTTTAGTGTGATGGAAAGAAATTTCGACAAACAAGTATTCAGCCGACTCAGAATATAGAGAAGGGGATGAGCTAACCACCTTGTGGGGTAGGTCAGCACGTAGGTACATAGCTACACCTCCCCCACCCTTGCCGGTCCTATCGTTACGGATCAAGACGAAGCCGGGTAGTGAATAATGAGTGGAGAGAAGAGAAGGCTTCAGAAATGATTCCGATATCAATAGGGCATCAAGGTGGGCACTGCTAAAGGATGCCAGAAGATCAGAATAGTGACCAGGAACACTCTGGGCGTTTATGTGAGCTATATGTAAGTTTTTAGGATAAATAGAAAAAAGAGAAGAGATTTTATCATGTAAGGTGAGTGGAAGAGAAGAGTCACTCTCCGCACTAGCGAAACTATCTGGAGAAGAGCATGAAAAAAAGCTGTCGTTAAGATCAGCAAGATCATTCATAATAAATAGATATACTTATAATAATAATAAAAATAAATAAAAACAACAAAATAAAATATTAACTCTAAAAATGTAATTTACTAAAATGCTAATAAAGGTTTCTAATAATTAGAAAACCACCCCAAATCGCTGGTGTATTGGAAGAAATTTTACAACTCGTATTTAAATAACACTTAAGTAAGTTGAAGTTGATATAATAAATAAATGTAATTTAGCTTCCGACTTTACACGAGTGCCTATAAGGCCTACTTAAAAAAATAAAATAAAAATTAAGATAAACAAGACAGAACAGACGTAAAATGAAACGTCATTTGACGTTAATTTGACAGATGTCAACACTGGCATCTGACAGAAGATAACTGTCACATTGACACTAATCGAAAGAACTGCTAATCAAAACAAAGTCGGAAAATAATATTTTTAAACACCGGCAAAAAAATAATAATAAAATAGGACAAAGATTAACGGTGCTAGACAAAAATAACTTTATGAACTACCGGCTCACGAGTTCAAGTAATAAAGTAAATGCGATCGTGCAAAGCAGCCAAATTCAGAAGGAATCAAGCTAACCAACTGACAACAACAACTACGAATAATGTTACTTGCGCAGACGGATCTTCCTAACATTCTTGACGGGCGCAGGCAGTGTTGCCGCCAACGGAGATCCAGG
This sequence comes from Mythimna impura, assembly GCA_905147345.3. Classification (NCBI taxonomy): domain Eukaryota; kingdom Metazoa; phylum Arthropoda; class Insecta; order Lepidoptera; family Noctuidae; genus Mythimna; species Mythimna impura. The sequence continues at coordinate 262,977 of CAJHVM030000012.1, forward strand.
CCCTTCAGATTGCGCAGAATCTCCGGTGTCGATTGAACTGGGCGGGAATTTGGCTATCAAATCGTGAAGTTCACCTGCAGTCTCGATCTTCTTTCGAGATTTGTCTGGGCAAATGACAACAATCCTGCCTTCCATTGACCAGCAATTTAGCATGCCGAAATGCTTACGAGCAGCCATAAACAAACGGTGCCTAGGTTGAGTCAAAAACTCGGAGATGGTTATCCCGGTACCCTTGAGGGCTTTCTTACTTTCCCATACCAGCTGCCGACTTTCCAACTTGAAAAATCGGACTAGTATGGGACGGGCCTTCTGCTGAGAAAAACCGAGTCTATGACAGACATGGATGATATTGTTGTCCTTAGCGAGCTCCATCAATTTCATTTGGTTGGTTAATATGCTGTGCACCACATCAGGCAACCTTTCATTGTCCTTCTCCGGAACACCGTGGAATAGCAGGACCTTTCTTCGCATAGCGGTTTCATGTCTGTCAAAGCCAGCAGCAAGTAACTCTATCCGTGCTTTTAGTTTGGAGAGTGCTTGACAGACAAATTGCTTAAACTCAGAAAACTCACGTGCAATAGATGTAATGTCAGGCGATGGTGCTGTATTAGAAGTAGCTTTCTGCAATTTTGCTTCATATTCCTGCATGCGGGAGCCAAACAACTTCTCAAGATCCTCAAGGCCGGCAGTGAGTTTAGTGTCCATGATTAGAAGTGATAGTGAAACTGGGTATATAACAGTGCTAGTGACTTGAATTCAATAGACAGCGGGTAAGGGGTGGTTTTATGTATATTTAACTAGTTTATTCCATTAGATATTACTATTAATTATTTTAAAATTTAATATAAATAAGAGCCCACAAAAATTATGTTTAGTGCTATGTCTACCCGCAAAGCGAAAAACAATTTATTCACATTGCCATCTT